>CM076575.1:392628989-392799256 GCA_034641835.2 Pinus albicaulis
GTATCCCTGAACATTATTTAAAATGTCGTTCAGAGACCTAAAAGAGAATTGTGTTTCATGAATCATCATGATGTAATGGTGTTCTTTGCAGATTTTGGCTTTTAGAAGTTTTTTCTTGGATTTCCATTTAAAACCCTTAGAGTTCCACAAGATGAATTTCATTGATGATGTTGAGATGAGGGTTGCAAGATGACATCCATTTGTGAAACTATACTAGTATTCGCCAATTAATCCCTTGGGTATTGTAGTAATTGACTATTACCTTTCCGCCTTTTTTTCTTTGGTTCTTTTAGAATACTCGATTTATCTCTAGGAGCATTTCTTAGAACTGCATGAGAGGAAAAATAAGAGTTGTGGTTAGGGGTATTACCTAGTTTGTGAGATTGACAGAGAATTATATCTTGATTTCGAATGTATGCTCTCGTGATGATTTGAACTTGTGCCTTGGGAATGGTTGCTAGATCTTTGTTTCTCCATTCATATACAAGAATTGTTGATAAATGTTTTGTAGGTACATTGCCTCGAAATATTTTACATCAAAAAAGTACTTGGTGTTATCCTCCATTTCTAGATCCTCCTGGTAATCTATGCCGGTCGGTTATGCATGCACTTCTTTTGTTGGCTATGGTGGTTTTTGACTAGTTTCCCAATCTCTTCCATTTTGGACTTTTTTCCTTCTATTGTTGTATCATTTTCATCCAGCTACTAGAGGATAGTGTACTGCTTATGGCCCACTACATTTCTAGAGGTTGCATTTTATATTCTTGTTTTGGTATTCTTCCCCTTTTTAGTGACCCTCGTAAACCCCATCTTGATTTGAGGAAATATTTACTTGTGCATTTTGTTGAAGTTTGTTTGTTGGGAATTCTTAGAATAGATGGTCGTATTCATCGCATTTTCGACATCTAAAGTGAATATACTCATAATATATTGGTTGTTTCCATATTTCATCTTCACTATTCAGTTGAATGCTTATTGGGAGGGGCTTGGATATGTCTAGATAAGCACAAATGCACGAATAGGAAGTGTATCGACCTTGCTTTATGGAATCTGAGATCATAATAAAATTCCATATGGGATTACAAATTCTTTCTAATATTTCAAGGTCCCGAAAATCTTGAGGGAGAGAATAAAGATGGATCTAGACTAACACAATGGAAAAAAATATTGTTCAAGGTGGAATCTTTGAACCTATGGCTTCATGAATAAGCCAGTTGAATTCATCAAATATGATCCTTCATGAAATATGTGATATCTATGCTCTATATTGTTGAATATGGTCGTGAAGCAACCCATGAATCCCAACTTGAGGTCCAGATCCCATTTGAGTATCCAGTTCCTCTAGATCCAACTGAGCATGGTTTTTACCTAGGGCAAGAGACATAGAAATTGCATATTATTGTGTGTTCTCTCATATATTAAGTTTTTGCACCTATTTTTTATGGGATTTCCAAGAGGGGAGCTTTGACTGTATGAAGAAGGAAGGAACCATTAGGTTTTGGATTATTTGTTATTGGAGTAGTAGAGGTAGCAACTACAATTTCATTGACAGTCATATTAGATGGTTTTTCCTCCAACTGCGGTTTGGGAGCTGAGGAATTGTTGAATTTGTGCGAGCTAACGTAGTTTACTTTGGAAGTGGCTTTGTTTCTATTGGAGGGGCCTCCTCCACCCCCCATGGGGTTACCATTAGAGAGCAAGGCATTGATGCCTAAAGCAAAAACCCTAGAGCAAAGGCTGCAAAGCCTTGTGTACTAGTAGCAGTTATAAATCTAGACTAAGAAATTGATTTACGTGATTTGCTGAATTAACCATTCTTTGATATCAACCTCATAAAATAATTTTATTTAAATTTCATTATTCTTAAATTAATATTATTATTATTATGATGTTATATATACATTACAATATGGAATAAAGTATTATCCATGATCCATTTTGTTTGTCCAAGTAAACTATATAACTAGTACAACTAAAAAATATCCATCTCAAGATAACCTATACGTGGGATTTGATGTATTCCAATGATAACTAACTTTTTCCCTATTATGACTTAAATGGATTAGTTCACTACCTAATAGGCTAGATTTAGTTGATCAATGACTGAAAAATAATTTTCTGGCCAAAGTTTATGGTCCTTGAATTAATATAAACAACGTTAATGACATTAATCTCTCTATTAATTTGTTTCTCCTTCACGTGGATGGGTCAGTTCGGTGTATTAATCCCATTCGTACCAAAAATCTTATGAAAATTTTTCGATCTCCCTCTACTGAACTTTAGCATTGATTTTTTTTTTTAATGTTGCATTGATGGTGCTTGAATATAGAAAACTAAGTTTTTCACAATAAACGAGAAAAATGTTGCATTGATGGTGCTGGCCATACATTAACATAATATTGAACATTGGAAATTATTTAATCAAAGTCTCGAAAGAATTTTTAATGAAAAACGAATACAAGCTACTAACCTTTCATGAATAATGAATATAGAAAACTAAGACTTTCCGAATATCTATTATTTAACGGCATACTAATACTTCACTTCATATTACCTTGTAATATGGTGATACATAATACATTCTAGTTCGCTAAAGAAACATATACTTTATATACTTTCTGATTTCACAATACTTTATATTCACTTTAGTATACTTTCTAATTTTGACAAAGTTTGTTTGTTTCCCAAAAATGACGTACATCTTTTCACACTCAACCTCCTCAATGACGTGACATTTATGGGAGGCGGTGGCATATGGAAAGAGTTTCAAACATTCACTCTAAAATAGAATGCTTTAAACCAATTTGTATGGTTTTTGAAACTAAAATTGTAGGAGTCAATAGGGTTTTTGCATCATACATGTTATCTTGGCATGGCCTATGCTTATATTGTCTCGTGATACTCGCTAGCTCATGAGTTGTAGATGATGATACGATGCGAACTTTAGATACAGTATACGGAACTTTCGAAAACAATTTTTTTGGAAAATGGATTGTAAAGTACGGTGTTACTTTGAATACAACAAAAACAATATAATGTAAAGACCCACCTCATTACTTTGAATAAAACCCAAAAATATATATTAAAAAGTGCCAAGGTTAATAAACTATGCATGATATATTTATTTTTATGTCACAATTAAGCTGTATAATGTATACAAATATTTTATATAATTTTAATAATAAAATTTATATAAAATATATTTATAATTTCATTTTTTTTCAAAATATATTTATTTATTTCATATTTATAATTTAAATATACATCATAAAATAAAATAGCATATATATATATGAAATGATAAATAATATAATATATTTTAATTATTGTTTCATATTGAAGTTGTATAGATATATCATTAAAACAACACATAAAAAAGACATTTTATGTTTTTCGTTAATTCCTTTACTTATTATTAATTTATATTTTTTAATTAATTCATTTTAAATAATTATATTATAATTACAAAATATTAAAAAAGAAAATAAAGTTTTAATAGATTGTTTCATGTCTAAATACTTATTTAAAATATAGTTATTTTTACAATAGAAGAATTTCAAAACCTACTTATTTTACTATTAATTTTTTTTAAATATTTTATTTTTTTATAGAAATTAAAGAAATTTGTTGCGACTGATGAATTCGAACTGAAAACAAGAGATTACAAATTTCCTTTACAATTACGTGGAATGGAAATCACAATTTAGAAACACATGCAACCATCAAAACCACAAGAACACAATGATTAATAGCAGAACCCAATTGGAAAAACCCCTCCGCTACTTTGCATTAGTTTAGATGAAATGAGAAGCTATTATAATGAATTACTTCAGCTCTAAAGCACACCTTGCACTGTAAACTTGTTCCTCTGCCGAATGACTATCTTTGTCCACACTTACCCTATTCAAGCCCCCAACTTCCTCTTATTTCCTTGCACAATTTTGGAGAAATTGAGATCCTAAACATTAGGGGAAATCCCTATTGCCTTGTGCAATTCCCAATGAATTGATCACCTGCCTCAAGTGCAAAATATGTACACTCAACTAGTATACAATAAATTTTTACACTATGCATTTTCCTCCACTCCAAATAGGAAATTCGAATTCCATGCATGTCTGGGATATTTTGGTCGATTGACTAGTTAACTGAGAGATCATTGAGTTGACAACATTCATAGCTACTCAACTGACCTTCAACTGACTCAACTAATTACTTAAGCTTAGTTAACTGAGTTTAATTAAAAATAACTGAACTAGATTGCTAAATTTTAGCAATCACTTCATGCATAACTCTACTTCGAGCCTTCAAACTAGAATTTACTAATTTAACTAGTAGACAAGAGCATGTCACTCTAGCTATATGTAATCCAAGTCATCCCACTAATGTGGAAAATCAAATTACTCAATTTGACTAAGGCACAAGTCAAATTGATCCTTTCTTGCTACAATTTCTAACACCCCCTCTTAGCGAGAAAGGGATTTTGCACCACCCCTATAGAGCACCCGTGGAATTTGAATTGCCTCTTAACAATTCCTTTGTTAATATATTTACATATTGCTCCTCAATTGGAATGTATTGTAGCATCATAACTCTCTTCTACACATAGTCCCACAAGTGATCGCACCTGATATCAATGTGCTTGGACCTGTCATGAAATATTGGATTCTCAGATAGTTTAATAAAACTTTTATTATCACAATAAATCATTGTGAGATCCATCTCTTGACTGAAAAGACCCACAAGTATTTTAATCATCCATATGGCCTCACATGTTGCTTGACTTGTAGCCATGTGTTTAACATCCACTGAGATGAGTGCCACATACTTCTATTTCCTACTATACTAGGGAATAGTAGCATAGCCAACACTGAAGATAGCACATGAATTTATTTTCCCGTTTGATGGAATCCCTACCCAATCTGTATCAATGAAGCCTTGGAGCTTCACTCCCTCTCTCCTCCTGTACCATAACCCATACTCGATTGTGCCTCTGAGGTATCTTAACACATGCTTTGTTGCCTTCCAGTACAACTTGGTAGGCTTACATTACACGTTATTTTGTCATCATTAGGAAAATGACTGAAAATATATATCTCTCATTATCCTATGAAATCTTGCAAGCAATCCCATACAATGTTGGAAGCAAAACCATTCTGAAAATAACAAGAATTCTGGATTACATTGCTTAAAAACCTAATTTCTTGCGTTGTCGCACTTTTCCTAGTCATTACCTACGCAAATGCAGTTCTAGTCATTATATATTACACAAGCGTGTGCTCTACCTTCCATTAAAAAGTATGACACACTTTAAGTTAAGGTAAAAAGAAAAAGCAATTTTTAGAAGCCTTGTTGGGGAATATTATACCAACAAGAAGGACTCAAACCCCTACCTATGTGGGCCTCATCCCATGGTTCATGAATCTATTCCATCTCATTATAGAACCCTAATCCCCATATCTGTGGATCTGATCCTTAGAAAAAGGATCTCAAACCTCCACCTTTTGGCCTATAAATTTAGCACAGACCATACGGGAAGGGGTTGACTTTCGATGTAAACTTATGTTGTCAATTTAAGGCTAGAAGCTTGTAATTTAAGGGAGGATTGGAGACTATTGGAAGGAGATTTGTCAAAATCAAGGCTAGGTTGTATCTCTCCTTTTCATTCAATTATAATATAAAAAGAGTATTTATTTCTCACTATATTGTCTTTCGGATCTTATATATTGAATGTTTACTTTTGTTGTCCCTTGGTTATGATATTAAGTATTAACCTCCTTGATCATTAGTATAGGTCATATTGAATCGTTTAGATATAAAAAGTCTTTGATCTTGCGTTTGTTAGTGTATTTTGAACATTGGTATGTTGCATCAAATCATAACAAGGATCGTCATCATGCATTTCGTTTGAAAGGTATGGATTTCATACTCCATTACACTGCTTATGATTCAATGAATGGACCTAGGGAAAGATCTACTAGTTTGTCTATTTTTTATTGGATTCAGTCATTGAGTCTAGGGAGATCGTGTCTGGTCTGCAAGACAAGATTTGTACGCCTAAAAAAATAGTGACCATACTAGGGAACGTTTTTGTTTTATATTCATTTTTGTGTTCTTTGGGTATATTCCACTGCCTTGATTGATTGCATTTAGATGCATGAAAAACTAATTTTTAGGACTCGTGGCTTCATTTTTTATTTTTCTTTCTTTCTCTCGGGTGTTGCACCCTCCCCTTAGCAACAATATGAAAATTGCACAAATTTTTCCCTTAGCAATAGAGCCAAAGCACATTGGTGCTAATTGCTCACCTGCGACACGCTTAGAAATTTTTAAAAATTTAGGGTTTTTGCTTTTGGGGTCTTAAAAATTTTACTTGTTATGATTTTTTTCATTTGTTTACATTATGAAAAAGTCAATTGTGTTTTGATTTGATTTCTTGGATCATTATTTTTGAAAAAAATATTATCTTTGCAAACTAGGGTTTAGAGTTTGATCTATTGATTTATCAAAAGAAAGGTTGTTCATTGTTGGGTTAGTATGAGTTTCTCTTTCTTCTCTCAATAGATCAGATTAGATGCTTGTGTAATACCTACTTGCAAAGAATCATTAGCATAAGTGAAAAGTCAGATTTTTTCAAAATGAGCACTTTTTATTCACATATGGTTGTTTTTGTTGAATTGACAAGAATAGTGATTATTCATTTTTAAGTAAAACAACACAAAATTGTGCTTGCAATGATCTAGCATTCATTACACCAATTTGAAATTTTGATTTGAAAGAGTTTTTTGATTTTCTCTTAGTATTTTGAAGTTTAAAGTTTTTGTATGATTGAAAAGGGCCTTTTGTAATTATTGTGTTGTTTGATAAATTAAAATCTAAAAGTGAAGTTCTACATTTGGTGAAAATAATTATGGTAAATGTTGAGTTCTTGCATCTTGTTGAAATATCAAAAGAACATTCTCCTTCCCATACACAAAATTTCATCGAATTAGAGAGTTCATTTTTGCATATTTGTTGCATTAGATTGGAATTGTAATTGTAATATCATTTACTTTGCATCAAATCAAACTTAAAGAGAAGAGGAACTTTAAAATCAATCAAACATTAAATCAGCCAAACATTAGGGCGGTTCGAGGTTAGAAGATGTGTTTTGATGTCTATAAACATATGAGATGTCATAATTGTTTGTGTTACATTCTTCAGGTAGTCGGTATTCCACGTACATAAGTATATCATATTGTTATCCACATACCCTTGGGTATATCGTATGGTGCTCCATGTATGAAAAGCATATTGGAATGTTTCCTATCGTATAAGACGCACTAGACAACACTAACACGGATTGAGCTTCCATGTACTCTCGGGTATATCGAAAGGCCTTGATGAAGAAGCATTAAGGTAGAACCAACAATGTGACAAGTTGGTCAAATGTTGTGGCTTGGGAAGGGGACTAGCAGTCCTAATAATTTGAAGACTTTAGTTTTAAATTATTATTTTTTAAAGTTAATTTGGGCTAACATAGCCATTGTAATTTGTAGGTTAAAAGAATAGTTAGATTAGGATTAGTTAGGCATTTAGTTGAATAAGTTGTTCTGAACTGAATAACAGTTTCTCAACCATATGGAGATTTTGGGAAAGGCATAAAACAAAACCAAATCCACCATTGTGGGGTTCTACCATCCATAGAGAAAAAAAGAGAACGTGAGGGAAATAGGTGTGAAAGAGGATTGAACAGAGAGTCGGAAAAAATGTAAAAACCAGCCATCCCAGGGCTTGGTTCTGTGTATTTTCATTTATAAATTAATTCCAAGTGTTTTGAATTTTTATCGGGCTCTCTGTTTTAACCTGTTTGTTTTATTTCCCTATCGAAATTAAGTATTTCATTTATGTGTTATTATATATGTATATTGTTTTTGTTAATGAATAGACAAACTGAGTGAGAAGATGAAGTTTCTATGGACTTCGTGTAGACAAAGTTATGGCAGAGACCGAGGGATGAGAGATGAAGAACAAGCTCAGGAGGGATCCATGCGTCTACAGTCTAAGTAAAGCTCAAGGGAGATAGCATTGAAGAATTATGAACAAAATCGAAAGGATAGCAGAGGAGTCAAGTGGAGGAGAATAGTATTGCAGAGTGGTGGCAGTTGAAAGAGGAGCAATCGACTAAAGAACATAATACACTTAGAAGAACTCTAAGAGAGGAATCGATGGTGAGGATGGAATCACAGAGCTGAGGGTATAAGATTTGACGGCAAAGATTAGAGCGGGCAGAAGAGGAGGAGGAGGGTCGAGAAGTTTGAACAAACGGACAAGATTAGATCGCAGATCCGAAGATAAGAGATGAGCGGTAAAGGTAATTTGAGAAAGTGTGAAGTGGATGCGTGTCGGCATGGAAAATTTTTGCTTTGATGATTGTAGTATTCAAGTGTTAATTATTTCGCAAAGGTAAACAAGATAACTTGTGATGCGATGTAGAAGGATGGAAAGACATGATGCGATGTGGAGAGGCCACGTGTCATCGTTGCGCATTAGCGCACATCGGCAGTTTTAAGGTTTAATGTTAAGAGTTCGCACAATATAGTGTTTTGGTTGCGATGCGATGTGGACGAGAGATGGCGTGTGGGTAGGTACATTATGGCCGTTAGATCTGGTGAAGATCTACGGCGAAGATTACAGCGCGACTTCGCATTGGCAAAAGGATAAGTTCGTTGTTAAATTCGTTGGTAATTTTTCCGAAACGCAATGCATTGTGATTGGTCTGTGGATGGTGGGACCCTGGAACCCTGTCCGCATGTATGCAATATATTTGAGTTATACGGGGTCTGTTATAAAGTGAATTGTTGTTTGATCACTAGTGTATGTATGTTAATAACCCTGAATTTATAATCCGTTGTGTATACAGAGTTTAAGTGGGTCCTAACCCACGGGTCTACGAGTATTTTCTTTAAATTGCAGTTACGCTTCATCAATTGGTATCAAAGCATACAAGATCAGGGAGGCGGTGTGAAGGACTTTGAGCTAAGAAAAGTTGAGAAATATTTCTCATTGATTCTCATCGAGTGAACCTTAAGAGGTAAGACTGTGGACTAAAAGCTTATGAAAAAGCATAAGAGATACAGCAGCATGGATGAAGTAATAGCATGGAAAATAAGGTAAGAATGTTTTGTTTCAGTTTTATTTTGGATTATGGAACTGACAAGTAAATGTTTGCACTCAGAATAGGAGCATAAGAGTTTAATAGAGGTAGCATCAGGAGTGAAAACATCTCAGCAAGAAGATCACGGCCTTTAAGGGCAGTGATGATGGAAGCTAGCAGTGGTTTTCTGGGAAGAAGAAGAAGTGTGGTCAGAACCGAATATTTCAGCTAAGGTTGAAATATAAGAGGACAGTAGTGTTCTCAAGTGAAAATTAGTTGTGAGGGTGAGCCTAGCAGGAGCATAAAGGAGTGCTCAAGGAGGGTTCTAGATTGAGGACTCGTACTTGCCAAAAGACCAAGCACAAAGAAATTTTGGTGAGGTAAGTTGTAGTAGTAGGAATTGTTACTGCAGGGGCTAGTGCCGCTCATAAAGGTTGAAAGAACTCAAGAAGATGACTATTGAAATTCATAGTAGAGGTTCAGGAGGAAACCATAGAGTGAAGAAGGAAGATGCCAAGATAAATGGCATATGGAAGCAGATGATTGATGAAGAATATAAGAGAGAAATAGCTGAGATGAGAACCCATCTTGATCTATTGATAGAGTTGCTACAGAGGAGTGATGAAGACCAGAGGTGTGTATGGATTATGAGGGAGAAATTGAAATGGCATGGACTGCAGATGAAGAGGGAGCATAAGTTGAATGCTTCTGAAGAAGAAGCATTACTCAAAGTAGCAGAGTATGAAAGGCATGGAATTGTCATGGAAGATGGAGGGCAGCATGAATATGCAGTGATCATAACATGTGATGAAGAAATGGAGTTCCCAGAAGAGATGTTTGAATTCTCAAAGGAGATAGAGGAGTTTTTTGAGCATGTGGTTACAAACATTAAAGAGAATGAAGAAGATAAAAGATGTTTCTTGCAACTCACAAGGTGGATCAGAATGATTCCACAGAGGAAAGAAGAAGAGATGACCGCTGATGGTTATCTGAAAGGTTCAAAGAGGAGTCACAATTAGGAGAGAGGAGTCAGCAGAGATGCCAGTAAAAGACTAAGCATGGAAAATCTTGGTGTGGTATCTACAGACAGGTTGATGGAGTCAGCTTGTAGAGATGAATTGTTTGTAGTCCATGATGAAAAAAGAGGATTTCATAAAGGAAAGAAGATTATGGCTACTGATGGTCATAGTAAAGGTTCTAAGGGAGATTATGAAAGATCAAGTAATAGTAAACTTTATAGAGAATTAGCTGAGATAAAAGTGCAACTAGAAGTGTTGAGGGAATTAATACAAGTGAATATGGAACACCAAAGGTATGGTTGGGTTCTTTGGAAGAAAAGAGTCAAGTGGAGTTAGTTCCAGAGCAGGCTAAGATCTGACACAAGAATTCAGCTAGAAGAAGAACTCGAAAGAGTTGAGTTGTAGCATAAGATGTGTATTGAGGAAGAGGTTTACTTATGTGAACATGAGCAAGGGTCCATTCTTGGTGATAGTAGTAATGAGGATGAAGACATGAGACCAGCCGATGGTTTCATGGATCCTTGGAAGGATGAGAACCAACAGGAAGAGATGATGTCTGAGACAACAAGAGAGGATATGAATCCTTATGGTTCTTAAACAAATAATTATTGTATGTTTGCAGGTGAAATATTTAAAGAAAGAAAATTTGTTGATGTTATCATAAAGGATGAAGGGAGAGGACATCATCTGATTTCTGTTCAAGAAGAAAATGAGACAGCTGAGTCTCATATACATGCATATGCACAGCTAAGTGAAAGAAATGATTTCCAACCTACTGTGAAAGCTAAAAACAAGGAGGACTTGGCTTATGATGATGTCCAAGAACAGAAAGAGGCAAAGGATGATATCAAGCATTCATGTGTTATGCTTGAGAAAGCTGAAAAGAATACTAGTGAAGGCTTTCTGAGTCCTGAAAGAGACTTAGAATAGAAAGAGAAGGATTTGGTGATTGAGTCATCAAATAAGACCACTAGGTCTTGTGGATTTAATGCTGACAATTTGAATGTGTTTGCAGGTTGTGTAGAAGACAATCCATCTCTTGGAAATATCTCAAGTAAAGATGAAGTTTATCTAGAAAAGCATAATGAAGAAGAAATTTGTCAAGCAAGGTATGATGAAGAGTGCCTTTCTGATGAAGACCAAGTTGAGTTGTTCTAGCAGAAGGAATTCATAATTTCCTTATTTAATGAAGGGAGTAACTTTAACAGAGATGAAGTAGAAATGCCTCATGAGATGAAATTTTTTCTTGATGAGGACAAAGAGGAATTGGCTTGCTTAAATATCCAAAGGAATATTGTTGGACAGACATTTAAGACTGTCATAGAAATAGAGAATCAGAATTTTATTTTGGTTAAAGATGAAGAAGCAATGTCACAAAGAGGTTTGCTTAGTAACACGGAAGAAGAAATCTATAAAGATGAAAGTGAGGCAATTATGTCTCAAGCTAAAGGAAAGTCGGTCCTAGAAGTGGAAAAGACTGAAATGGATATGAGGACTAGTCAAGAAGTAGAAGGACAACAATGGAATGTTGTCAAGGAAGAGGAAGAGAGTTATGTTGAAACTATAATACAACATACTGAAGAGGTACTTGAAGGGAATCAAGTAATTAGTGAATGGTTGAGTTTCTTTCTGAAAGCATTTGAGCAAGAGAAAGAGATTGCAAACAATAAGATGGAACCGTTTCAAACTGTAGTTGACACATAGATAGATACTAGTTTCCAAAACTTAGTTATGTTAACTAGTATACAAGAAAGAGTGAATCAATATATTACTGTAGTCAAAGAATTATAAGGCAATTTACCCTTTGACAATAAATTTGCAAACAAGGAAAAGAAGAGGGATGTTGCAGAGGGAGATATCTTCAGAGACATTCAGGAATTTTGGGTGCCAGCAATGTTCGGAGTAATATTTGCCACAATATCTGGGACAGAGTGTAGTATAAGTGTTGGCAGAAGACTGGAAATAAGATTAGATTACAGCATAAGATTGAATTGCAAGAAACCATAGATGAACTATGGGAGTTAATGAAAATACCTAAGAAGAGTTATAGCAAAATGAAGAAAGCATTCCACTGTGGAATTGTTTGGAAAGTGAAGAAAAGTGAAGGTAGAAGCAATGGAGCACTACAGTACAAAGTATGGAAGCATGGAATATTGCAGCTAAATAATGGTGAATACAATGCAGCTTATGGACAACAGCAGAACGGAGTTTGGGATCCTGGAAGATTCAAGCGTTGAAGACACATGACCAGGAGGTCATGAATTCTTTTACCTCGGGAGTCTAATGCAGGAGCATTAAGGTAGAGTCAGTAATGTGACAAGATGGTCACATGTTGTGGATTGGGAAGAGGACTAGCAGTCCTAATAATTTGAAGACTTTAGTTTTAAAGTATTTTGTTTAAAGTAAATTTGGGCTAACATAGCCATTGTAATCTCTAGGTTAAAAGAATACTTAGATTATGATTAGTTAGGCATTTAGTTGAATAAATTGTTTTGAAATTGAATAACGGTTTCTCAACCATATGGGGATTTTGGGAAAGGCATAAAACAAAACCAAATCCACCATTGTGGGGTTTTTTCATCCATAGAGAAAAAGAGAGAGCGAGACAAAAATACGTGTGAAGGGGGGTTGAACAGAGAGTAGGAATAAATGTAAAAACCAGCCATCCCAGGGCTTGGTTTTGCATATTTTCATTTATAAATTAATTCCAAGTGTTTTGGATTTTGATCGGGCTCTCTGTTTTAACCTGTTTGTTTTATTTCGCTGTCGAAATCAATTATTGCATTTATGTGTTATTATATATGCATATCGTTTCTGTTAATGAATAGATAGACTGAGCGAGAAGACGAAGTTTCTATGAACTTCGTGTAGACAAATTTAAGGCAGAGACCGAGGGATGAGAGATGAAGAACAAGCTCAGGAGGGATCCATGCGTCTACAGGCTGAGTAAAGCTCAAGGGAGATAGCGTTAAATAATTCTGAACAAAATCAAAAGGATAGCGGAGGATTCAAGTGGAGGAGAATAGTATTGCAGAGCGGTGGAAGTTGAAAGAGGAGCAATCGACTAAAGAACAAAATACAATTAGAAGAACTCTAAGAGAGGAATTGACGGTGAGGATGGAATCGCAGAGCCGAGGGTATAATATTTGACGGCAGAGATTAGAGCAGGCAAAAGAGTAGAAGAAGAGCCGAGAAGTTTGAACAGACGGATGAGATTAGATCGCAGATCCGAAGATAAGAGATGAATGGTTAAGGTAAGTTGAGAAAGTTCGAAGTGGACGCGTGTCGGCATGGCGCAATTTCGCTTCAGCAATTTTAGTATTCAAGTGTTGAGTATTTCACAAGGTAAACAAGATAACTTGCGACGTAATGCGGAAAGACGGAAAGATGTGATGCGATGCAGAGAGGCCACGTGTCGTCATTGCGCATTAGCGCACATCAGCGACTTTAAGGTTTAATGTTAAGAGTTCACACAGTATAGTGTTTTGGTTGCGATGCGATGTGGACAGGAGATGGCATGTGAGTAGGTACAGTATGGCCGTTAGATCTGGTGAATATCTACGGCGAAGATTACAGCGCGACTTCGCATCAGTGGAAGGATAAGTTCGTTGTTAAAGTTGTTGGTAAGTTTGTCGAAACGCGATGCATTGTGATTGGTCTGCGAATGGTGGGACCCTGGAACCCTGTCCGCATGTATGCAAGTGATTTGAGTTATACGAGGTCTTTTATAAAGTGAAGCGTTGTTTGATCGCTAGTGTATGTATGTTAATAACCCCGAATTTATAATCTGCTGTGTATAAAGAGTTTATGTGGGTCCTAACCCACGGGTCCACGAGTATTTTCATTAAATTGCAGTTACGGTTGCATCACTTCAGTAACTTGTTTGGAACAGCCTATAGAGCCAATCTATAACCCTTTACCTAGGACGAACGTAAAACCGACATTAGGGACAAAGTGCTATAAATAATAAAAGTAATTATTTTACTATTATATATAGTAAATATAATTGTAAAATTTAAACGATTGAAAAAGGAAAGTCGAATCCTTCATTCATGCAATCTTGTTTCCTTATGCTCGATGTTGTGCAACTTCTGCAACGCTTAACAGGCACTCAGGGACGATTTCGGCGTTTTCCATTGCATTGATTTTGCTCTGCCAAGTCACAAAATTCTTCAAAGAAGGTTCAGCAATCCTCCTCTCATTAGATTTGAGTTAATCTGCAATATTGGTATCTGATGATGCCTGTCATGGATTTTAGCTGGTTTTTTAATGGCAAAGATTGTTGTAAATTTGACACCCATTGAAGTGATTTTTCCCTTTATTTTTTGTGGGTAATGGCAGGATTTGAGAGAGAATTTTATATGCATACGGTTCATTGTTAGGATATTCCAACACATATTAAATAGTTAAGAATAACTTAGTCTAGTGTAGAGTTAGGTAAAGTGTGTTTCTTTACTATGTACATTTGTAACTTATAATCCGACGGTCATGATTTGTAGTGATTCGACGGTTCACTCTCTCCTCGGTATTAACGACACTTGATCCGTGGCTTAACACACAATTGGTCCATGATCTCTAATTAAAGAGCATGGAGGGTCATTTGTCTGATAACCATTTATGAGAGAAACATGTGTAACTTTTTTTTTATATATTAATAAATTGCCTGAAGTGGCCACATTGGCTCAGGCCGTGGACTGTTTCCCTCTTCGAGGGTTTTAACCACGTGATAATACTGGTGTACTGATTTGTGATCTGTTTGTGAGCGGTGACCTTTGGCTTTTGATTTGCAAAACTTACCCTGTAAATTCCTACATGGTATCAGAACTATTTTGAGGGTCGCATCCATTGTTGATCCAAGTCCGAAGTCGGTTTGACTGCATGCGACTGTCGTTTTCTAGATCTACTATTTATGAACTTTTTCGGGCCTAGAGAACTATTATGTTGTGTCTGTAGCATCTTTTACAGTGAGGAACACCTTTCGTTTCATACAAAAAGGTTTTTGGTTGCCCAAGTTATGTTAGTTTAGATCTGGAGGTATAAAGTATATGTTTTGCAGTTATATTTTTTAATATTTCTGCTTCTTTTGGTTCCCTCTGTTTATTTCAGTTTTTAAGTTTTATTTATTTGTCGGATCTATACCCTCTTCTCTGTGTATGCTCTTTGCTCTGCGTTGTGTGCGATCTCGGCAAATCAGAAACATGAAGAAGGGATGTTTTTGCTACATATGATTTTCCCCGTGTCTTTGTGCGGTCTCAGGAAATCAGAAATAGTGAAAAAATAGATAGTTGCCGGTAAGGCTAACCGAAAATCTAACGTTCTGTTTGCATTTCGTTTTTTTTGGCTCAGATTTTTGTGCAGGAAAAAACTGGCACACCGAAGACGGGGAAAAAAAACAAAAACAAAAAACAAAAAACCTTCCTACTTTCAAACAATTACAGAATCCTTTTAATATCTCACTTGGTGAGAAGTTAGGTTATGAGAATAGAGGTCTTGGGTTCAAGTCTCTTTCTCAAGCTTCTTTTGTAAAAAAAAAAATTGTTAAAGAGGCGGGATTTTTTTAAAAGTTGAACTTCATCATCAAATTTCAAACCGTTCCCGTAACTATTCGGCATCTACAACTCATTTTTTTCAAAAGGCATAACTTCTTCATTCGGAAGCCGTTTTTCAAGCCATTTTTTTTTAATTGGCCTATTTTTTCGAGATATTTCTATTGGAGCAGGTAGTTTCAGCTTTTTTCAGCTTAATTTTTTTTTTAATGGAAAGTGCATATTCGATTATTCTTAACAACACCAATTATTTCCAATAGCTACCTCACATGGTAGATATACTTAGAAGTAAAGGGCTTTATAAAATAGCCACAGGACAAGAAACTAAACCTGTAGATGATGATAAAGTCACTAAATGGGAAAATAAACAAGATCAAGCATGATGGTTGATAGGAATGTCCATTGCTCAAGATCTTTGATTTCATATCCTTGACACTGACACCCCTCATGAAGCCCTGGACAAACTAAATACTGTCTTTGGCATTCAAAATCAAATCAGGGCCCACCAGCTTGAAAATGAGTTGCTTACTTTGGACCCCAATAATTTCTCCTCTATTGAATATTTTTTGTCCAAATTCAAGACCCTTAGACTTCTTTTAGAAGTTTGTAAGGTCAAAAAGGAAGATGGTAGCCTCATCTATTGCATTCTTGCTAAGCTTGGCCCTGCATACTCTGTATTTTTTTCCACCTTCCATTCCACTAGAGAAGCCATCATTTCTTCAGGAACCACCTACAAGAACCCCTCTTTTGATGCCTTTTGTGATTCTTTGATAAGAGAACAAGAAAAAATCTTACACCTTGGTCTTATCACTTCTGGAAATGCTTCTAAGAAAGCCTTTGTATCCCAACAGCAATCATATCAAAAGAATCCCAAGAAGCAGTATCCTAAAAAGTATGGTCCGGAACCAAACAAGGGTCCTAAGCAATTTCAGCCGCAAACTGAAAAAGCAACTCACCAAAATGATAAGGCAAATAAAAACAAACGGAAGAAGACAGATATACATTGAAACTTTTGCAATCGTGATGGCCATATAGAGTCTAAATGTTTTAAGAAGATGGAAGCATTAGAAGCAGCAATGAAGAAGCACAACATAAATTTGGAGCACTCTTCACCTTCATCTTCAGGAATGGAAATTTCTTCTTATGGTTGTCAAGCATCAAGATTTGGTTATGCATTAAATGTATCTTCTTCTTCTCATTCTCATGAGTGGCTCATTGATTCCGGAGCTTCTTACCACATGGCCAAAAATAAAGCCATGTTTTCTTCTTTAAATGATTGTAACACCAAACATATTTATGTTGGTGATGATAGATCTCTTAGTGTTGTAGGATCTATAACCATTCATCTAGATAATGGTCAGTTTAATGATTTACTATGTGTTCCTACCTTGTCATGCAACCTTCTCTCTGTTTATCAGATAACTCATTCAGGTGAAGGGAAAATAATAGAATTCTCACCTCATGATGTTGTAATCAAGGACCTCAAATATCCTAGACATATTTTAGCTACTGACATTGTTGATGATTCCACAAGGTTGTATAAGTTTGAAAAATTTGGGTCATCATGTCTTCCCTCTGTTTTTGTTGCTCATAATGATGAAGTAAGCAAACTTTGGCATGAGCGATTTGGTCACTTAAACTATCTCTCTCTTCAAACTCTATGTAAAGAAAATATGGTGACAGGTCTTCCTATGGTATCTTTCCAAGATGGTGTTTGCTCCAGATGTGTACTCGGAAAACATCGTTGGGATAGTTTTGACAAACGTGCCTCTTGGCACGCTTCAGCCCCTTTGCAGCTTGTGCACAATGATTTATGTGGTCTACTTCCTATTTTCTCTTTCTCTGGTTGCAAGTACTTCTTAACTTTCATTGATGATTTTTCCAGATGCACTTGGGTATATTTCTCAAAACTCAAGAGTGAAGTTTTTAACATGTTCTTGGCCTTTAAGGCCTTTGTTGAGAAACAATCTAGACATTAAATTTTCAAGTTAAGATCAGACAATGGAGGGGAATATGTTAACAACAAATTTATCAAATTCTCCACTGAGCATGGCATTCAATTGCAACGTATTGTTCCATATACTCCACAACAAAATGGTGTAGCTGAAAGGAAGAATTGCACCTTAAAATAAATGACTAATTGTATGCTTCAATCTAAAGGACTTAGTCTCAATTTTTGGGCAGAAGCAATTAACTATGCAAATTACATAGTAAATCGCACTACAAATAAGGTTTTAAAGAATATAACTCCAGAAGAAGCTTGGAGCTCAATCAAACCAGATGTAAGTCACTTTCGTGTTTTTGGAAGTGATGCTTGGGCCCATATTCTAGATGCAAAACATAAAGCCTTAGAACCTAAGAGTGAAAAATGCATTTTTGTTGGATATTCTGAAGATGTCAAAGGATATAGAATTCTTCAACCAAAATCCAAAAATATAATCATTAGAAGATATGTAAAATTTGATGAACATATATCGGCCTGCGAGCCTAGTTCGGTGGGTGTGCCACCTTTGGCCTGTGAGCCTGATTCGGCATATGTGCCACCTCTCTCTCTCTCTTCTATTTTTAATAGCATTCCTTCTTGTTCATATGATGACAGCGAGGATGAAAATCCTCCTCCACCTCTTGAAATTATTCCTTTTACTCCACAACTTCCAAGATGGGTCCGCTCTACTCGAGATGCAGCAGATTCTCTTACAAGTGACCTTGCAGATCGACAACATACACATTCTCAGTTCGAAAGAGCCTCTTCCTTATTGGCTAAAGTTCTAGAAAATCCTGATCCATAAACCTTTGAAGAAGCTTTCGGTCATCCAGATTGGGATGAAGCTATGAATGAAGAATATCGTTCCTTATTAGCGAACGATAATTGGGATCTTGTTCCTCTTCCAAAAGGAAGAAAACTTTTCAGATGCAGATGGATGTACAAAACAAAGTTTGGAACAGATGGAAAAGTGGATAGACATAAGGCTCGTCTTGTTGCTAAAGGATTTTCACAAGTTGAAGGCATTGACTATACCGAAACCTTCTCCCCTGTTGCCAAAATGAATTCTACCTGCTGTTTGAATCCTTTTTGGCTATGAGGTTAGTCTTATATATATATATATATATATATTCTAATTGTTTTTTTTGGTTTTAGATTTATTTATTTTTAAATGTTTAATGGAATGGAGGATGCCGAAGCGGTTGCATCTTCTGTATTTGATGAACAAATCTGCTTAGTCTTTATGCATAAATATATGAATATTTGCTTGGGCAAAAAACCAACAAAAGTATGCGCTCTGGTAATTTTTGAAGAAGATCCAGAAGAAAAATACTTATTTTTATTTCTTTATGCAAGTTTGGTATCAGATTCTTCTTAACCACTAGATCAAATAAAATGCTTACAGTTTGATTAGTTAGGCGGCCATTAATGCTTTTTTGTTTTATGGAGTCTGCATGTACCGGTGCGTTTTGTTTTACAATTATTTAATATTGGTTTTTTATTGGGTTTTTCATGAGCGTGGAGTGGGTTTTTAATTTTAAGAACTTGAATCTGATTATATTTTCTATTATGAGATTATGGGTTCTATGATGATTATAGGCGTTTTAATGACGCGGGATTTCTGTTTTAGTAACAGGATTGAGATTAGTTTTTCTATTCAAGAAATTTTGATGGTGTTGTATTGCTGGTAAGGGTTTTAATGGGTTTGGATTTTAAACTTTTTAGCAAAAAAAAAGAACAGGATTAATGTGGCTGACATGGATTTCAAGGTCATTGATAGTATTTGAAGCTGTGTTGTGGATTTATGGATGGTATTTTTCAAGGCGTGGTTGTTGTTTGGGCTAAATAGAAGTTATTGGGTGGTTTTTGTTCTTTTCTTTCTTTTTTAATATATTAAGGAGTTAATTCAGAGTTTGACATTATTATCATTATCCAAGCAACACTCGGAAGAAGCCCCTAGTGAAAATATGTTGAAAGCCACAATAGTAGGCATCTTAATAGATAAGGTTTAGAAGGGTACCCCTTGAGCATAGTAATATCGAGGATCAACGGAGCATCGTTATCTATGAGAAGCCCTAATAATGTTGGCATCCTTAAAGAGCAAGAACATGATAATAGAAATGGGAATTTGAATGTTGTGCCTAGCCATCAAAAGAAGTGTTGTGGGAGGTGGGGAAGTGTAGATGTCTTTTCAGCTTTGTTCCTCTTTCCTCACACTTTCTTACTTTATCATTTCCGCACACATTCCCCCTCCGCATCTTTCTTTCACACACCTCCATCTCGCGCAACCTTCTTTCGCACCTTAAATCAACATTGCTACACAGGCCAAGGGGGTGGTTGTTAGACTGAGTGCACTAAAATTTTACAAATTTAGTCATTTTGAAATAATGGACTAAGCATATGAAAGGATCAGCGATCCAATTTTAACAATTTTATTTTTATTTTTTTATACTTAATATATATACATTTAAACATTTAAATTCTCTCTCTATATATAACTATATTTTTAAATACATATCTTCATTGTATCATTATTCACATTAATTTTTTGTTTGTTTTTAAAAGTTTTAAATAAACTTCTCCCTCAACTTTAAAGTAGAAAGCATATATTCATGAAATATATATGTCCCTTTATATATAACTAGAGATATCATATTTATTTCATGGATATATGCTTTCTAATTCCAAGGATATATATATATATATATATATATATAACAATTCCATGTGTTCTTAATATTTTTAAATGTCACATATCAATTCCATGTTAAGAATTAAATGATCTACATTTCTCTCAAGTTACCAAGTAGGATCTTCATTATGAAGAAGTAATTGAAATTTCTTAATTTCAATTATTTTTTCAACCTTTAAGTATATATCAAGTTGATATTAAATTATATTATACAAAGTGGAAATTGAAATATTTTATTTCTGATTAATATTAAAATAATTTTTGTTTATCTCTCTTTATTTATATAGTATATCTGAATTTGATATTAAAATATAGTAGATCACATCGATAGTCAAATATTTTATTTAAGGCTATATATGTGTGTGTGTGGGTGTATTCGGTGAAAAATGCTCTTTATATTATCATTTCATAAGTTTCATCAAAATACAACATAGCTTTAGCAAAACAGAGCATCACAGACTTGTCAGCTAGCATGAGCATTGCTCTACACAGAAGAAATCTTGGAGAAGAGCCAAGATAGTCGGTGTCTTTGGTTATTGTTGGCACAAAAAGAACAAAATTACAATATTCAAAGTTATACATAACAGAGGAGGATTAGGAGGAAACTCAGGAGGTGCAGCAAATAGAGCAGATCTTTCATGCATATGGTAGTCAATGTGATCCACCCCAATCTCCAGGATGCAGAGATGGTCGTTGGTATGTCGATGCTGACGTCGGAGGCTTTTGAAAGAGTCCAGTGTCTCATTCTGCATATGTTGTAGGTCATTGATGTAGGTGACCAGTTCATTCCTGTACTCATATCACTGCTCCCTCAAGGTGTCAATATTAAGCTGTATATTGTGCAGTTAAACTGCTATCATCTCCAAGGTGACCAAAGCTTCAATGTGGCTCGAAGAGCAAGTTGGGGACATTGCCATGTCTGTCGCAAAATGGCGCCTCTCAGTTGATGCAGAGTTAGAACTAGGCTCTCCGTGCGACTGCCTTTCCTCCATGCGACGAACTACTCCTCCCCTTCTAGCGCGTCCTCGTTGACAACGCATAAAATTAAAACCACTGCACCCGGCTGCTCTGACACAAAGAATTACCTTCCTGCCTGAACAAATACATGACATGAAATTGAATTGACAATGTTGAATGAAAACACTTCTCACCAAACCCGAGCCTTTGGGTGGCTCAATACAGTTGTGGGCAAGCCCATAGTCCCGAAAACCAGTTCCAATACCACAATTAGCATAGACGTAGGAAGGCACGCCCCAAGCCTCAGGGACCTTCGAGCTCCTCAAGCACCAAGACCAGTGGTGGACGATGCTCTCCCCTACAAGTTGACAAAACCCCACAACTTCTGCAAACCAGAGATAGAGCCAGGCGTCGGCAAGTGCAATATCCTCACCCAATCCACGCATACCATGCCAATAACTAGACAATTCGTCACTCCAGGCAGGGAATTCACCCCCGGGATCCCATGGCCAAGCCCGATACAAGGACCAAATCCACACCCAACCACGTTTGCATGTCTCATCCTGCTCTATTGCCCCAAGCCACGACTTGAGCCAGGACGCCAATACATAGGGTGTTCTCTCTCGGCACTCTCTCCTAATCGCCCGACGATTGCAAATACCCAGATGCATGTCTTGAAGCCTTAATAAATTGAATGTGCAGGGAGCAAGGTATGTGATCGTGTGGCGCGTGGAGGCCCTCCTAGCTCCATGATCTGATGCGCCGCCAACTGGGCACTAGATTGGACAGTGATTGGACACCCCCATCGGGGAAGGCTAGGTATATATAAAACTAATTCTAGGATTATTAATTAATATGTTATTTAATGTCTAGATTGAAATATTTCTAATCACTGAAAGAATTCTACATTTCTCATAAAAGTGTAAATATAAGGTTTTTTTACTTTTAATTACTTTATCTTTCTCAATTTATATACACCCCTCTATCTATATAAAATTGTTATAAGATTTTGTTACTTAATATGTAAATTGAAATATTTTATTAATGTCTCACATTAAAATATTTTTTGGTTATTAATATATATTTTTTAAATACAACATTTCAACTTTATGTTGAGAATGGTAGAAATCACATATCTTCTTTATATTGGTTGTGATATTAAATATTATTTTAGATGTTGTGTGTCAACTCCATATTGGATAGTGAGGGAATTTTATATTTTCTATTACTTTATTTGTACATATAAAGTTGATTTAAAATTATGTCATTTAGGGTGGACATTAAATTATTTTATTTATGGTTGATATTGGAAAAAAAAATTGTTATTGATATTTTTTTATTTTCAAGGTATGTCATTTTACTACTTTTTAATGTAAAATTATGGGATAGCATCTCACCATACAATGTAGTGTACTTCTCAAAGCAATTTTTGAATTACTCTTGTAAACTAGTACTTATTAGTCCCCGCCTCAGTGAAGGACTATAACAATCACCTCACGGCCAATTTTACTAACCCCCTATTAATTCCAACCGCTTTCATGTGCATAACCAAAGTTTTGGAGATTTTTTTTTTCTTGTTATAAATTTTCTTAAATTATTAAAACAAATTTATAATTTTCAAAAATTGTATTTCTCATTTTCTTATTGACCTAGAGCACTTTGATGGGACATAATAGCCTTGTGGAGTGTTTTTTTTTTTTTTTTTTAGTGCTTGACAAATCTATTTAAAATGAAAAAGGGGAAATTGTGTAAATGGTCATTCAATCAGTGAGGCACTCACACTAACACTATTATTTATAGCACTGCTAGTGCTTTGCATAGGTCCTTTATATAAACGAGGAGGGGACGTCCATAGTAAAGGAAGTATTAGGAGTTAACATTGGTGGTGAGTGCTCTGACACTAACACTCATACTGTTATGCTTGAAACTACTACTTCTTTGCCCAATGATGCCATAACCTCCTATAATGATGCCAGAACCTCCTCCTCACATCTGCCAACAATTCCTTGTTTGGTATGGCTTAACAACCTACATGCATGCTTATTTTTTATGCTCCTTTGAATATATGTGTTATAAAAGCAACCACCAAGAGAGCCAGTATTAGAATGGGAACCACAAAGCTCCTAGAGCTGGAAGTGTTCTTTCAATGAAAAGTTGTGAATTTTAAGGGATTTCTGAAGTTGCTTTCCTACTATCGTAGGTACTTTGAAGCCATTTATGGGCATTGAACTCATGCCAAATCACCCTGTTTCTAACGATAATTGTAGGCAAAACTTCGTTAGCAGATGGAAAAAATGAAATATCTTATAATATGCTAAAATGTGAACTGATCTTAGATCATTAGGGAAAATCCTCAAGAAAAACAACTAGAAGAGTTAAAGCGCAATTTCAAAGCTTACGGAATTCAGGAACATAGAGATTACTCTTAGTATTTTCAATCAGAAAACCACAATAATGTCACTTGTAATGCCATACAATATCACAACTAGGAGTTGTTAAGGGAAAAAAAAAATTACACTTGAAAACACTAGACAAAGAAATCGTGAATAGTCCTAAGAAAAATGTACAACTAAAACAAAATTTATAAGAACCAATAGGATTCAAGATGATGAAGTCAACCATGGAGGACGATTCACCATTTTTGGAGTAAAAGGTAAAGTGATTATAAAATAATAAAACTAATTTTTCGCCTCGTATTTTCAACTTATCTCCCATGGGTTTACTCACATTTCGAGCGAGAATACTCGTTGGATGCAAAATTTGATTCCTCATCCAAGGAGTACCCTTGTTTCTACTTTTGATGGACCTTGTTACACAGAAAATGAGAAATACATGAAAAAACGTTATTACAATCACATTTTTTCATGTATTTGTCATTTTTCTTGTGACAAGGTCCATCGAAAGTATGCAACATGGGTAATCCTTGGGTGAGGAATCAAATTATGCATCCAATGAGTGTTCCCACTCGAAATTTGAGTAAACTCATAGGGAGATAAGTTGAAACTACGAGTTGAAAAAATAGTTTTTTCTTTTTTCCCTCTAAAATTTAATGATGTAATCTAATCTTATTTTATTATTTCCGCTATTACTTTATAATTTCCTTAGGAGGCCCATTTTAGACCTCAAAATTCCTCTAATGAAAACTTTTTTAGGCACTCAATTTATTCATAACAAATAAAGAAAATTTTTGAATTGTGCTCAAAGATAGATATTCCTTGAAAGGAAAACCAACAAAATCATAGGAAAGAGCCTCTTCATGATGTGTAGAACCCACAGGTAATGAAAAATTTTGCAGGCACTGGAATTTATTCATAACAAATAAAGATAATTTTGGAATTTCTCTCAAAGATAGATATTCCTTGAAAGGAAAACCAACAAAACCATAGGAAAGAACCTCTTCGCGATGTGTAGAACCCACAAAGGTACCAAATAAGTCAGTGTTTCATTGCAGGTCAAAACCTTCTTAACTTGAAAAAGTTGCTCCATTTCACGCTTCTCATAATTACAAAGGAGCAAAAATACTTTCTCCAAACAATAATACTATAAATTTAAGTTATTCATTGTCAAATAAAAGAACCCTCCTCAAGTGTCTTTCAGTAACCACCTGCATTGCCAAGCCTTCGTATCTTGGAATTCCTCCCTATCAATGCTCAAAAAATGAGTCCAAGCAAAGCATTAATAACAATGACAAAGTGTTGAGGATATCAAAGAACGTAATCAATCCCAGAGAAATTGTGATAGAAATCATCAAGCATGTGAAGGAAAACATAATGGTTGAGGCTAGTGCACCCACCAAGAAAAATTATAGAGAGGATTTTATTCAACTATTTCAAAGCAATAGTGATTATAAGTGTCAAGATACTACAATAGTCCCATCAAGCCCCCTCGGGAAGTGGATTCACCACAACTACCAACAAAGGAAAAGCAATAAGGAAACGTGGGGGAAACTAAAATCCATAGGGAGATCAAGGGCACAATCAATACAATGTCGTATAGAACATAGAGAAAGCAACAAAGTATCCTCAAACCACATCCCCCAGTGGTCATCCTCAAAATAAAGTCGCCCAAGAAGAAACCACCAATGAAAAAGTAACCTTGATCTCACATTCCATTGAGTACAACTCGAAGAGCTAAAAGGATAGTCAAGAGATTCCAATCCCAATGGAAGAAGAAGATTTAACAGACCTAAAATTGTAGAGCATGAATCTTCAACAACTAGTAGAGGAATGGGAGCAAAAAGATCCAGCTACAATCCCAAAAGATAAAATTCAAATGGTGGCCCAAGCCTACCTTCGACATCAAGATCTACTTATTAGTCGAGCACACATGCAAGGTATCTCCCCCTCTCCATATTTCTTGTCTTCACAAGGAATCAAACACAATTCTCCTCGGGATCAAGACTTAGTAATTAAATAACCCAAGAAAAAGAGTCAGAAATCCAATAACCAACTCTTATAAGACCTCGATGAATTCCTAATCAACTCGGGTTGAGATGCTCCCCTGAATACTCTCCCCACCGCCTTCCCCCCCTCTTCGCAATTCTCAATGATGAAGATCATATCATATAATGTTAGAGATCTTAATGGCAAAACAAAACATTGTATCCTCGAGAATATGCTCTCCCTAGAAAAGCTATATATTGTGCTTCTATGAGAGACCAAATGCATGCATGGTAATCTCAGAAAAAAAAAAAATCCTTTTGGAAAAATTGTTATCCCCTCTCCCAATGCTCCACTTGAGCACAAAGAGGGCTAGCCATTCTTTGTAACACCTCCATTGTCATTCTCAAAGACTCATTTTCCCTTCCCCGAATCCTATCAGGCCGCTTTCAACCCATCAGTCCCTCTCACTAGGGTATCATATCAAATGTCTATGGCCCTAATTCACCTATGGAAAAATGATTTTTTATCTCCAATCTATCAACTGTGGCTTGACTAGTAGGTCCTAGTCAATGGATCTTAGGAGGTGATTTCAACTTGATTCACTCTCAACAGGAGAAGAACAGTGGAATTCACATATTAGAAGAAGAGGCTCCTCTCTTTAACTCTTTCATTGATGAATGCAATATGGTTGATAATCCTACCTTGAATGGGATCCATACTTGGAAAAACTGATGTGGCGAACAACTACAAGTGGCCTCGAGGCTTGATCGCTTCCATAGCTCAGCGTCCCTTCTCTTCCCATCCATGGTTCAGACCATTGTCCAATCTTGTTTCACCTAGGATGGTCAAGCTCCCCCAAAAACAAGCCCTTTAGATTTGAATATTTTTTGCTTCAACATCTGAGCTTCATGATGAACATGGAAAAATGGCAGCATGAATCGACATTTATTTGAGGTCGAGTAATGTACCTCTTCCAACAAAAAATGAAATATATCAGACAAAAACTAAAGGAATGGAATGTGAGGACTTTGGCAATATCTTTCAGGAAAAGTAAAGAATATAAGCCACAGTAAATGTGGTACAAAAAACCATCATCAAAGAAGGGAGAACTAAGGAATTAAAAACTTTTGAGGAAGCATTGAAATTTCAATTAAATGAATGTATCATGCAGGAAGAAATTATTTACAAGAAAATTCAAGGGTGAAATGGTTAAAAGAAGGAGAGTGGAACACTAAGTTCTTTCAAAGGTCTATGATCGATTACCGACAGGAGAACTAAATTAGTCGCTTGTGGGATGAGAAAAACCAAGTGGTATAGTATCATGAAGCAATCATGCATGTCTTATCTGAACATTTACAATCCCTCCTCACAAAAATAATCTATGACAAGCGAGCAAACATCAACCAAGTAATTTAGCACATCCCCAAGCTTATTTATAAAGAAAAAAATGCCCTACTTCTAAAATAGGTAGTAATGAACATGCCAAAAGATAAGGCACCATGTCTAGATGGCTTAACTCCAAAATTTTATTAGTCATGTTGGAGAATCCTGGGTCAATATTTTTGGTAAGTAGTGGAAGACTCATGATGCTCTGCCTCCCTCCTCTCTACTTTCAATGCATCCTTCATCTCTTTGATGCCCAAATCATCCTAAGCTTCCTCTCCCTCTGAATTTCACCAAATTTCCTTATGCAACATAATCTACAAAATTATTCAAAAACCATTGTCAATCCCCTTAAACTTATTCTTCCTTTAATAATCACTCTCGAGAAAATTGTTTATGTGGAGGGTCGACAAATCTTAGACAACATAATATTATCCCATAAAAATATTTATTCACTTCACTCCTCTAGGCAACCTGGACTTCTTCTCAAGTTGGATAGGTCTAAGGCATTTGATAAGGTCAGCTGACAGTTCATTTACCACACCCTTAAGGCCTACGGTTTTCATGACAAATTGATATCCTAGGTTACATCTCTTATCTCCAAGACCTTGTTTTCCATACTTGTAAATGGCCCGCATTCTCCTACTTGTACACCCTTTAGATGCATAAGACAAGGAAACCCCATTTTTCCCTACATCTTCCTTCTCATTGTCGACCTGTCCAGAAAAATCTTCTGCAGAAACCCTAACGCTTGCACGTGTGAGAGATAATGGTGTGATCTTGTTCCTTACTCCTTCGCTTGGGTAGATTCTCTATCCTAGAGAATTCAGCTTACAAAATAGCTCTTCTTGATGCCCTAACTTCATTTCTGCAACTTAGATTTACTACGACAATGTGTGCCCTAATTCCTTCGCATGCATGAAGAGTATTAGCCTAGAAACAACCCCAAAAACTTGACTTTATGTTCCTCTTTCGTCCTCTTCTTCTTCACACTCCTTTTCTTTCTTGTCATCAAACTTGAGTGAATGAAGTGTGTCCTCTAAGTGAGGTCGAGGTCTCCTTTATATAGGCTTATCATTGGGTTGAATTGCTCCTTTTAGGCTGACTTTATCATGAGTGTAGGCCCTCTTGAATATTGCATCATGACTTGGTCTTGGAGGGTTATTTGACTTTAATTTGACTCAAATAAATTATGTAGTGGTGTGTTTTCCAGATCCATTGCATTAAGTATATTCTTCTATCGACGTTTCAAACCATCTACCGAGGTTCATTACAATATGTAACATGCCCAAATGAGTTTTTCATACATGGAAATGACTCATAAGCCCTAGAAGCTCTCAATGGGAGCTTGACCTATAAAATAAGTTCCTCTTGAGCATGAAACCCGTGCCTCAAGAAAACAATAACATATTTATTTTTCTCATTACATTAAATACATAAAAATCATGATTACATATGTCATTATGAAGACCGAACCTAGTTACATAATTCAACACTCCCTCTTAACTAGGGAGGTATTCATAATCCATACAAGGTACCTGGAAATTATCAATTTGAAGAATTCTCATAAGAAGAGTCTGATTGGTAACCCATATGTATAGCATCATATAAACCAACATTGTCACTTAGCAAGGCATTGACTAACAACTATGTCTCTCCACAAGATTAGAACACAACGCGGGTGAGACCAATGACTTATAAACACCATCATCATTATCTCTCAAGGCACATACCCCACCCAAGTGTTCACAAGTTATGTCCTTCTCGGACTATTCTTGTGTTGGATTCCTAGTCCTTAAATAATATTAGTCCTCTTTGACTACTCTTATCTTGGATGCCTACCACATCCTCAAAGAGTATAAAATACCAGATGCTTACCCAATCCTCCATTCTTTCTTCCAAAGTGAAGACAATAAGGATGTGTATATATCTCCCTCTCGACTAGGGAGGATATATCCATTCCTATGAATGAATGTACCCATTTCTATAAAATGGAATGTACCCAAGATCCATTTTAAACAGGGACTTGTCGAAGTTCCCTCTTAACCAGGGACTTGCTTTCCAATAACGACTTTCTACCTTTGATGGTTATCATGGGACCCTTTAGTTGCTTGTAGAGCTCCTCTATTCAATGTAATGAATTTCATCTTTAATATTATGGAGCCTTCATCTTTTGGGACTTATTTGTATGGGATCGACTATCCATCACTTTCCTTCACGAACCATGTCATCCATGTCATCTAGTTCTTCATTGGAAAGCGATTTTCTAGTCCATACCTAGATTTTCTTCATACAACTACCTTTTTCGCATCATATTTCCTTCAGGATATTCCATCCCATTTCATGAGTATTAGTTGTAGGTGACATCCACAACTCTCTTTCATTTACCCTGTATTAGCCCATCCAGATATAGTTCAAACTAAAGAATGAATATCAAAACAAAATTACCTTTTGTGATGGCCTTTCATCGTGACATATGATTGTTGCAATATCAACATCCTGCATACATATTGACACATCTCTAATGCATTCAACTTTCAAGGGTCTTCCTTCTTTCTATACATTCCCAAGGTCTTCATATCTTTCCATGGAGATATCATGGCCAATTCTTCTAGTCATCAGATGTTGATTTCCTTCTCTATGTGACTATAGTTGCATCTTTCACGATCTCTTCTTTCTTCATTCACATATTGCTTCCTAGGGGCTTTCATTCACAATTCCTTCACCTTTGTCAACTACCTCATATTCCATATGAAGACATATTATGTTGATTTCATCTACTCAATATGTGAACCATGCCTTCACGCATCCTTTTAGCGAAAGAGATCCCTTTACTTTCATCATACTCATGAGGTAGAGCATTTACCCATGCTATATGCAACTATATGATGACATAACTTAGTTTATCAAACATATGCATACACTTTTCTTCTTTTTGTCATCTAGATTTCCTTCAATGACTTCTTTCCCTTGATTGAAAATACTTCAACCATCTCAACATGTTGCATTCCTTTGTCATCATACCATCATTTTTTTTCCAAACATTGAATCCCATCCAAGATGGAATTCTTAGCGAGACACTTGCTTCTTCAAAGAGATGAATCTTCTAATGAAGATTCCAACCAAGGATCTTGATTATCCTTATCTTGCAAATTCTCCTTTCTAATGATGTTTGATGAGATTTACACTAAATGAATTTCTTCTATCCACAAGTACCACTTATGCTTCCTAATGAGGTTACCAATAGCTACTTCCTTCTAATGATGATTGTCATAGTCTTCTACTTCAACTATCTTTCAAGCTTCTAATGATGATGTCATGAGCTCTTGCTTCAATCGTATGCTCTAATGATGCCATCTCTTAAAATGATGCATCCTATCATGCTTCTAATGCTTCCTACCATGATAGCTATACTTTACAAAAATTAAAAAGATTTAGGTGGAGAAGATTATCTCAATCATAGTAGAGATATTTTACTTCCTCCTTCCTTTATTTCTTCTTTTCAACTTCTTCTACTTCTTCAGTAATATGGGATTCTTCCCTTCCTCTTTTGTTATTGTCATTGGATTTTGGACAATCTCTTTTGTAGTGCCCATATTCTTGATAGCCATAACATTGAACCTTCGTCATATTCCTCTTCTTTTTATGAGGACCAAACTTCCCAAGCTTTCCTTTTCTCTTAGTCATGGAAGCAAATGGTTGTGCTTGCTCATTTGATCCTACATCACTTTTTGCCTTTAGCCTGGTTTCTTCAATTTTGCACAATGATCGAAATTCATTGAATGGTGTAGCTTCCTTTTTTCCATAGATTCTTGATGTAAAGTTTCCCCATTCCTCTAGTAGTGCATTGAGTACTATTGTGGTCATTTCCTTATCGGACATTATTTCTCCGAATTCTTGTAATTGATCTCTTATTTTGGATACCCTCATAAAGTATGAGGTTATTCCTTATTCCTTTGTCATTTTGTAGAGTTATTGTCTTAATGACATCACTTCTCCAATAGTATTTACAGATAAAAATTCTACTAACTTCTCATATATCTATTTTTATGTATCCAATTTTGATACATATGGAATGAGGAGATCTTTGATGGATTCTATCAAGATCCTTTGAGCCCTTACTTCCCCTTTCATATACTTTGCATGATCTTGAGCTTTTTCCTTTGGAGCTTTAGTAATTGAACCCTTAACATGATCAATGACTTCATTTTCTCTGAAGATTAGATCAGTCCTATTCTTCCTTGCAATAAAGTTTAACAACCCAACCAATTTGTTGCTTTCCTTGCAAAATGAAGTCATTTTGATACATTTAGATGTGGAAATAAAGGTAATTACTTGTGAAGATACTCCATAATGACATTATGTTCAAATTTCTACCGTCTTGATTTTGATGCTGATGGTAATGATAGAAGAAGTCTTCTTGATGAAGATGTCTTCCTTCAAAAGTGACCCTTCAAAGAGGGAGAGATGACCTTGGATTTTTTATGATGATGACAACAATGTGTTATCCTTCTTCCCTTGGATGTTTAAACTTCAATATGCTTCAAAGTCCTTCTTTATACTAGGGTTCTTAGGTCTTCTTTTAGTAACTATCTTCAAGATGATGATGTAGTCCTTGTCCTTGTAGTGCCTTTGAGATAAGAGGTCCCTTTTGATGATTGATGCTCTCGATGATCTTCTAGTGCTTCGGTCATTGAGTGTCCTTCTTTAAGCCGCCCTTCCTTGACTTGTCACCTTAGCTCTGATACCATGTTGAGAAATCTAGGGGCAACAATCCAGGATGATTTCTCTTATCATTGATAACTCCTTGTGATTTATTTTTACTTTTCTTGATTTTGTTCTTCTTTATCTATTATTATTAGTGTTTTCTATCATTAAACAAATACCAAAACATAAATAACAATGAGACAATAGGACACAAGAAGTAGGTGATCAGTTAGGGCTAAACCTCTCCAATTTGAGAGGAAAATCCACCATAATTCTTTCTCATATTATATACCTTTAATTGACGAATTCCAAGACCTTTTACCCTTGGTCAAGACCCTCCAAGACTAAACCAAACCTTGCTTCCAGCAACTACTGCAATTCTAACTTCCAAAAACATCTTCTTCAATTGCAACCTCTCCAACAAATTATTCTACAACTTCAACTTGTCCAACAGATTCTTTTTCAACTTTGATCTGTTTAAAAATATTCTGCAACTTCAACTTGTCCAAAGAAATATTATGTAGAAACCCTAACCCTTGCATGTGTGAGAGATGATGGTGTGATTTTGTTCCTTTCTCCTTTTCTTGGGTATATTCTCTCTCCTAGGGAATTCAACTTTGAAAATAGCTCTTCTTGATGCCAAAATTCACTTCTGCAACTCAACTTAACTGCTAAAATGTGTGCCATAATTCCTCTGCACGTCTGGAGAGTATTAGCCCAAAAAAAACCCCATAAACTCAACTTTCTCTTCCTCCTTCGCCCTCTTATTCTTCACACTCGTTTTCTTTCTTGTCATCGAACTTGGGTGAGTGAAGTGTTTCCTCCAAGTAAGGTCGAGCTCTACTTTATATAGGCTTCTCATTGGGTCGAATTTCTCCTTTTAGGCCTACCTAAATATTGCATCATGACTTGGTTTTGGAGGGTTCTTTGAATTCACTTTGACTCAAATAAATTCTGTTTACAATATGTAACATGCCCAAATGGGTATTTCATACATGACAATAACTCATAATCCCTAGAAGCTCTCAATTAGAGCTTGAACTATAAAATAAATTCCTCTTGAGCATGAAACCCATGCCTCAAGAAAACAATAACAAATTTATTTTTCTCATTACATTAAATACATAAAAATCATGATTACATATGTCATTATGAAGATCGAACCTAGTTACATATTTCAACAATATGTACTCCTATAGATGTTGCATCATCTGACGCCAACTGAATCTGGAATTCCATACAATTTGGGTGGAGTACTAGACTCTATTGTTGGGTTGGCGAAAATATAGTATGTATCGAATTATAACGATATCTTCAACCAATATAAACATTTTTAGATAGTCTTCATTCACATATTTACCACTTAGAATTATTTTTCAATGTTGTAAGATCTCTTCTAACTATTGATATTCTAATTTGTGTATAGTAACATTCTATTAAATTCTCCAACCTCCACACCGTATTAAAAGTCACACTCGACACCAAAAGTTGTTTATCATTTTCATTATTCATTTGGGTTGTGACGACCTCATAAGAAAGATATTTGCGTTTAACTCAACTTCCATGTACCTCAAACTATTAAGAATTAAGTCTATATTCCTTCCCTTATATTCGTTGACAATGGGATTAATAAAATATTTTATTGGTATATTGTTTCAAATAAAAGAGATGTCTAAGTATTCCTATGTTCAACATGGGGTGTGGGTGTGTGTTGCTATATATATATATCCAATGTAGATCCGTCTTAATCCTATATTTGTGAAGTGTAAAGAGGGATTATATCTATAGAGATGCAAACCTTTCTTAAAGTTTTGCAATCTCAAAAAGGTTCACAACTCAAGAGATTTGATCCCCCATCTTAATCCTAGATTTGTGAAGTGTAGAGAGGGATCCTATCTATAGAGATGCAAACCTTTCTTCAAGTTTTACAATCTCAAAGAGGTTTACACCTCAAGAGATTTGATCCCTATCGGGGTTTGATAGATCTAAGATTGAGATGAGTCTATGGTTTTGTATCAATATGGAGATTTGAGTTTAAAATTCAATGAGTATAAATGAAACCAAATACAAGTATTACTTGTTTTTGATAATATAAATATGTTCATCATGGCATGATAAATTAGCCTAAAAGTACAATTATAGACTTTTATAAGAATTTTTTTATAACATAAACAATTAGAGTGGATTTGGGAAGAACAAAAAATGGTATCTTCACATATGCTAGAATATTTGTGGAGATTGATATCAACAATACCCGATCATATATATTTAAAACACCAAAATTTTTGTTGGTCACAAGTTATAGACTATGAAAGCTCGAAATTTAGGTGTCGTATATGTTTTCAAACAGGTCATTTACAACATGCATGCCCCTAGTCAAGGAAGAATCCTAAGAAGAAGAAGAGACAATCAAATAAATCAAAAGGATTGCAGTCTAAGTTGCAGGAAACGTCCAACCCCCACCCGTTTCAAGCAAAAAATGAAACGGAAACGGGGAAACTCGTACCGTACAGCAGAGAAACGTGTTTCTAGCCATACTGGTATGTTTCCTGTATGGCCGAAAATGCGTTTCCTGACCGTACAACCACGTTTCCTCCCAAAACAACGTTATTTATTGATTTTTTTGGATTCATGCAATGTATTATTATTTTATTCATTTTATTTGTGTCTTGGATGCTTCTAGATGGATTTCTAAAGTTATAAAAAGGGGATTTGCCTCATTCTCTCATCACACGAATTGAGCAAATCGTTTCACTTGGAGAAGAGCGATTTTGGAGAGGAGAAAGGAGGAAGAGAGTAGTGCTTCAACTTGGGTGCTTTCGCCATTGAGCAAAGGAGACTTCAACAACAAGAAAAAGAGATTTGAAAAGTTGATTTGGAGTGTGAAGTTTCCAGCTACGACATTCTTGGTTTTTGGCTTTGCTACAACCATATTTATCTTGTTTTTTCTGGCATTTTGTGGTATTTTCAGCTACAAAAAATTAATTTGGGTAAGAAGTATTCAATTTCTTGGTTTTTTCCCATTTTTTGTCTATTTTTCGAGGGTTTATGCTACCAAAATTATAAAAACTGTTTTTTTATTTATATATTTGTTTTTTTTTGTTTTTTTTATAGAAATGGCTTCTTCCATCCAAGGTTCAAGTGCAAACCCTAAGGCTAACCCAAGGGCTGAATATTACCCTCTTTGGAGGCATGTTGAGAAGCTGCAAAGATGTGGAGGTGGTGGCTCATGGGAATGGCGGTGTACTCTTTGTAATAATTCTTACAAGGTCTCTTACCCAAGAGTGAAGGCACATATTTTGCACGAAGCAGGGCAGGGGATTGTAGGTTGCATGAAAACATCAGACCCTATGGCAAGGAGGGAATATCAAAGAGAGCAAGATCAGGCTGATGGAATCAGAAGAAAGCATGATGATTTTAATCAAGCTAAAAATCCAGCAAACATTGAGCCAAGGATTGTAATTGAAGCAAGGAAGAGGTGAGGCACTCAACAACTAGAACAACCACCATCCACCATTCAAGATAGCAGAATTGCTAAACTAGTGAATGTGCAAGGAAGATAAGAAGTTGATTCCAGAGTGGCTCGGTGCATCTATGCATGTGGTATCCCATTCAATGTTGTTTGCTCCCCTTACTGGAAATATATGATAAGGGAAGTTAACAAAGCTCCTCTAGGGTACAAGGGGCCCAACTATGAGAAAGTTATAACTCAGCTTCTAAAAAATGAGAAGGATATTGTGGAGGATGTGTTATCACCAATTCGTTCTTCTTGGAGTAGCTCTAGGGTTACCATAGTCTCAAATGGATGAACAGATACAAGGCGTAGACCATTGATAAATATCATTTCCACTTCACCAAAAGGAGCGATGTTTCTATAGGTGGAAGATTGCTCGGGAGAGGTAAAAGAAGCACAATTCATTGTTGATGTCATTATCAAATCTATTGAACAAGTTGGTCCTAATAGGATGGTGCAAGTTATCACGGATAATGCACCAGTATGCAAAGCTGCAGGTTTGATTATTGAGGGGAGGTATGACCACATCTTTTGGACATCCTGCATTGTCCACAATATGAATCTGATCTTAGAGGAGATCGACAATAAATTTCCATGGATAAAGGAGCTCACAGGGGAAGTAAGGGAAATTTTTAAATTCATCACCAACCACCACTAGTCTCAAGCAATATTTCGAGAGTACTCCAAATTGGAGTTGTTAATAGTTGTTGAGACAAGATATGCCTCAAACTTCATAATGTTGCACCGCCTTGTTGAGGTTAAGCAAGCATTAGTGTTTATGGTGGTGAGTCAGCTTTTGGCTGAGTGGAGATAGGCAGATTCAGAGCAGGGATCTACGGTGCGTAGATTGTGCCTTGATGGGGATTGGTGGTGCAAGATAGATTTCTTGCTAATGTTAACAACCCCTACATTTGAGCTTCTTCGAAATGTTGACACCGACCAACATTTCTTAGAAGAGGTATATGATGGCATGGATTCCATGGTTGATAAAACTATGGAAATAATTTCACAGGAGTCTCCACAACTTTTGTTTGTAGATGGTCAGTTTGACAAATTAATCAAGAGAATCATTGTTGATAGGTGGAACAATTTCAATGCTCCATGGCATACTTTAGCACATGCCTTGAATCCAAAATTTTATGATGAGGAACTTATTTCTCAAAGAAATGGGAAGAGGAAGACACCCCATAAGGATAGAGAAGTGGCTAATGGGGTGAAAAAAGCCCTTGTGAGAATTTTTCCGGCTCATCTACACAGGGAGGTGAAGGAAGAATTTGCCAGTTTTGCTGTTGCAGGAATAGATGATTATTCAGATATATCATCTTTGGAGGAGAGAAGCATCATGAATCCAGTTAGGTGGTGGATTTGTCATGGAGCAAATGGTGTACATTTTCAAAACCTTGCCATTTGCATCCTTTCACAAGTGGCAAGCTCTTCATCAGTAGAATGGAATTGAAGCACCTATGGTTTTATTCATTCGATGAAGCGCAACAGGTTGGGCTCACAGAAGGCAGAGGATCTTGTTTATGTGCACTCCAACCTTCGGATTGCATCTCGTAGGGGTCCAAAATATGGCAATGGTCCTTCTAAGGAGTGGGACGTGGATCCATAAAATCCTGATTTGGATCTCTCTCTTGCTGCCTTGAATATTGAGGACCAGGATCATAGAAGTGGAATTGGCCAAAAATATTCTTCAGCTACACCATCCACTGCTAAGCATGCTTTTTCTGCTATATTTGATGAGGATTCTGATAATGAGTATCAATATTTTGACTTTATTGTACTTGCAGCCTCATATATATAATAAAGGTTGATTTTGAGATTTTGATATATAATAAAGGCTGGTTTTGAATATTCCGATTTTGCTATTTTCATTGTGTCTGTTATCAATGATCATTCATGAGTAAATGTGTTGTAACTTGTAAATTTGTAATAGTTTATGCTTTGAATTAATGATTTATCATGTATGTTTTAAACTTGTATGATTTCACATAACATTTCTTAAATGTCCTAAATTCTAATATATATATATATATATATATATATATATATATCGTGTTTCCCCGTTTCCAAAATTTGGGGAGGTCGCGTTTCGTATCACTTCCCGTTTTGGAAACTCGTTTTTGTTTCCCCGTTTCGTGCAACTTAGATTATATTTCACAGAGAAATATACTTCGGAGGATGAAGAAAATGACAAACAAGAATGTCACCCAGAACAAGAGGAAGCCAATGGAAAAAACCTATAGGGAGTCGTCCAAGATGGGGGTGCTTCAATACAGTTGGCACTTGACATTGTACAACAGGAAGAGAAGGAACCCAAAGGCTCTATGACACTGGAGGGACTCAGTGGCTCTAAAAGAGCTCATGTCTTAGAAAGTTTAGATTCTTACAAAGATGTCCCTCATGTGGGACGAGAATTGGATTTTGTACCTTTTTATCCAAATCTTCATGGTTGTCAAAAATTGCATATATGGAAAGGAAAATGAGAAAAGACTTGCACAAGTTAGCAATAATTTTCTGATGTCCTTTTTTTTTTTTTCTCTGATGGATCTTGTATTTTATGAACCTCCATGCCGCTTCACAACTTTCTCTTTGTATCCATCCATGCTACTTTTCAGTTTCTATATGCATACACGCTATGTGTGTCTAGAAAATGTAATTTTTATTTTTACTAATAGAAATTACAATTTTTTTCTCTGGAACAAAAAAACAATTAGAGATTATTTTAAAGGAGGTTTTGGACAAACCGAATAATTGAAAAATACAAGATAAAGTAAAGATTAACACATGATTCAAATTTGCTAAAAAATAAAAAATAAAAAACTACTTCAAACTTTACCTATCTTGCCCAAATTATACTTAGATACATTCTCAAAACAACTATAATTCACTGAATAAATTGAGATAACACAATGACTACCCTATAGAACATGCCTATGACTTATAGAACTAAGTTTGGGCCACTAAAGTGTACTTTTAGACCACCAAATTGAAGATTTAGTTCCTTCATTTCTGAGCACATAACTAAAAATGGATGAGCTAGTTACAACCATTTCTATTTTTTAAGCTCATAGGCTATGAGGTTGCATTATAATTGTTTCCTCATTAACTCAAGGAAAAGTAGAATGAATAGAGTCAACTAGGACACGAGGAGTGTGAGTGGAGTAAATATTCACCCTCTACAAAAGGATCAAAGAAATACATTATTCTAGAAACCATATGTTGGAGCGGGGTCCCCTGAGGCACAAGTTTCAATGCTCTTTTTTGTATGTCTATATGTGTGTGCTGCACAGGGGTAGTCAAAGGGATTTTTGCCCCAATTTTGGGATATATGTAAGCTTAAATGTAAAATATGGGTCTCAAACCATGATTTGAGACCATAGTATATGCGTGCTAGGTGTATTATAAATAGATATCGGTTATCTATGTCAAGTAGTGAGTTTATGTGATATGTGATAGTGATATTCAGATAATATCTGTGTCTGTAATGGTTTTGGGTTGGGTAAAAGACTCTTGTTGGCTGTGTGCACGGAGACCTAGTCCGGAATGTGTGCGGACTTCGTTGGCTGTGTGCGCAGAAGGGATTGTAAGGGTTTGGTAAGGTTTTTTGAAGGAAAAGTTGATGTATTGGCATATCTGAAGGATTAATAGAAGGAATTTTTTTGGTGAATTCTCTGTGTTATGTGTATAATTGGTGTTATGCTTATTATTATGCTTTGTTGAGATCACACTATATATTTGTTGATTGATGAATGCACAAAGCTAATTAATATGTTTATGCATGAATATTAACTTCTGTTAAGTATTACATTGGAAAAGATTGAAATCTGGGTCTGATCTATAGTCTACGCTAAAGCAAGCCCTATTTCTGTGATACTCTCTCTGTGTTTCTATTTTTGTGCACTCCTGATTATAGTGATTAGGTCAAGATCTGGTTCTGAATTATTATCTAAGACAAGTACTTCTATGTATTCGGTGAATAATTACGCAACATATGTAATTTTGTGACAATTCATTGTGCACACCTGTGGAAGGTCAATTAGGGTTTTGCCCAGGACTACTTCATTAAATTCTCTCTCAGGGTGCGGAAACCTGGTTCCAGCACCCCCTCATATTGCTTCGAGTGAGACTATAGTTTGCACAAGAAGATCATTGTCGAAAGGGCCAGTAGTTGGAGGGTTTGTTTGTTTATCCATAAACTCCGAACTTGGGTTAGGACGCCTCAAGCCAACAAATTGTTCCGTTTCCGGGACTGGGATCATAATTTTGAGGGATATTTGATGTTGTGGCATCAATTGCACAATGGATTACAAGACTGGTTGGATAGAAAGATCCTTGAGTTTGCACCGCAAGAGAATAAAAGCACTAAATTGTCTAATGAACAATGGGTACAGAAGTATATTTAGACTGAAGTACATGAATTTTTTTTTTTTTATGTTCCTTTGCGCACGAACTACATGAGTGGTTATCGTGCTTGACTGAGTTCCATCACTCCATAAAAGTCGACGTAGTCACTGAATGGACTCTTGAATTGATCCAGCAAGTAGAAAAATTTGATAATAAGATCACTCACATGGTAGATCATTGGATCGATCGCCTTTTGGGCGAATTTGTGACAAAATTTGTTGTTGATCAATTTGTGTCATATTTTGAAGCTAAAAGGAGGTTTTTGAAGGGTCCCAGAGGTAAGTTTCTGTGCTCATTGAAATTTTTACTGAAAATGCTATTGTGCGAAAAGGGTTGTCTATGCGAGCATACTGTTTGAATGCATCAAAGGGGATCAACTACACACAGTGGAAAAAATTACCAGGAAGATTTTGAAGAAGTTCTTTATAGCCCTCTGAAGCCTAGATCTGATAGTGAAGCTGAACCAGAAACTACTAGCTCGAGTGACTCTGAAGAAGAAAGCTCATCATATCATAAACCCTTGAATCTGTTTCCCACTTCATCCACTCCACTTCTGAGCTTGCATTTTTGATCACCTACCCCGCCGCGCAGTCCATCTCCACTGCCACTTCCACCCCCTCTTGAAGTAGATATGGTTGCATCCATGAAGTTACCTAATTTTAGAGGCATTCATAATGAGGAAACTAATCACTTCTACTTTGTAACCAAGGCCGTATGGTAGGCTCAGCAAGTAAACAATATTGATATCAGAAAAGCGCAGCTCACTAATGCATTCCAAGATCGTGCATTAGACTGGTACATTAGGTATGCGCAAGAAAACCCTAATGCTACTCTAGAAGCAATTAAAGAAACCCTAAAAGAGTAGTTTAAGAAACCTAAGTCATACACGCAGCTAGTGACAGAGATGAAGGACATTCGTCAAGAACCTAATGAATCTGTAAGGGAGGTTGATCAAAGGTTGAAGCGCACCATTAGAGATGGTGGATTTGTGATTAATGATACTCAACATAAATAATGGTTCATTTCTATGTTGCTCTCGCATCTGCGCCAGCCATTAGGTTAGCAAAATATTGCTACACAAGTTGAGGTTGTAGAAGTTGTAATGAAACTAAAAGCTACCCCAACACCTGTTGCACTGGGAACTCAATAGATTCAGGATCAATTGGAAGCAATGCATTTGGAAATTCAAAGTCTGTGCCAAGACAAAGGCAAGGAGGTTTGCGCAGAGGTCTAGTGTATAAAGTGCAAAGATTCTGGGCATCATAAAGACCAGTGTCCTATTTTTAACAATTATCTGAATGCTGGAGGTCCTAGTCCATTAAAGAGACCTGTATGGTGTACCATATGTCAGATTGTTGGGCTACATGATACAGATTCTTGCCCAAGGGTTGGAAAATATTAGCCTAACCTATAATAACCATTTTTCAAGTTTTGTTCGTCATTAGGGCATGATAAGCAGCATTGTTGTACCTATGATATGATGTTGGATAAAGCTGAGATCTACAAAATGCAGGTTGAGCCTACATCACCAGCATCCCCTTCTAGGCGCGGAGGAATCCAAGGCAGAGGAAGAGGCCTAGGAGGTGGATCAACTGGTAGAGGATGAGGACGAGTGATTTGTTATAACTGTGGTGATGTTGGTCATTATGCGCGTGACTGTCTGAATCCAACAAGACAGTCCTGCATGTACTGTAGACAATTTGATCATGTTATATAAGATTGTCCTGTCTTAATTGCTAAAATGCAGGAAAATAAGACTCCAATGCAAAACTTACAAATGGTTTGCGCTGAGACTCATGAGGAAGATCCTTGTGTGGATGTAGTTACCAGGAGTGGTGTAGCTACCAATGAAGATAAAGGAAAGCAACCTGCCACTGATGCATGGATCTGAAAAGCACCAGAAACTAAAGAAGGCCTTAATCTTCAGTGCGCAAAAGAAACCTTTGTTGAAGCAAGGAAAGAATTCATAGAAGGAGAGACTTCAAAAAGTGGTAGAACACTAAAAGGAGCCAGGGGAGAAGAAGAGATTAAGCCATTCTTGCAAGCATGCATAAAGTTACTATGCAACAAAAAGACTGTTGAAAATTTGTAGGCATTAATAGACAATTGCACAAAAAAAGAACAGCCTCTGGTAGAACAATGCACATTCAAAAAAATCTATAAGAACAAGAAGAGAATGGGTAGGGAGATGCATCTGATTGTGCAGATCGATGCTTATGAAATGGACCAGGTCATTCTAGATTTGGGATTAGAGACTACTAGACAATTTTATCCTCACCTTTAGCATTGAAAGTGGGATCGATATCATCGGTAAAGCTTTGATCATTAATGTGCCGATAAGAGAGACTGTACATTGCCGACACTTGACACTAGTAGAAGCTAGGGAATCGCACGCGCTCAACCCCTCAAACTTCAGACAAATGTGCTCCATGTTGAGTCTTGTGGGATTACTCCACGGAGGTGCGACATTTCGTTGGGATGATGAATGCCAGAGAAGTTTGTAGTTATTAAGGGATATGACAGATACCACGCGATATGCTTTGAACTACCTGGTCAACAAGCTTGTGTTGGGGGGGGATGGTCTATCGATGGTTATGTTTAGCTTTGGATTACATGCGCAGTAAGGTGCGGCGCATGCGTGGTATACGCACCAGGGGATTGACTGGTACGCGGAGGTGCCAAAAAGTAGTCGTTGGAACAGTAAAACTGGATAAGACAGAATTATTACCGTTTTTAAGAGTGTCCAATATGCATTTAATGAGGGATTTTTCCAGAATTGGGACCGTTTTTCAGTAATGGAACCTCATTAATGCCTAAGGAGCCATTGCAGATGCGCCATAAGTATAAATATGAATCATGGGGTCGCAGTAGTTCCCTTTGCATTCTAGGTGATTTTTATGCTCTAAGTTGTTTATTTGTCTTTTCCTTTACTGTGTCTATGTCCGGATTAGATCCCGTGTTTGAGGAATATTTGTGCCAAGCGGGTTTAGGATATGCGATTCAGAGCATAATGATTGCCACCAGACCCGGAGAAGATCTTGACGTGTAGGAGGTGCCTATGGTAGAGACCCCTGCACCCTTTCAAACAAATAAGGGACAAAATTCTGGGATGCGCAAGTCCCCAAGAGAAAATACCCCCAAACCTCACCATTTTGTGGGAGAGAAGATGAAGAAACCCATGCCTGAACTCCCATATACTATTGAAGAAGGGGATGACAACGTTGTAGAAGTAGCACCATTCTCGCGGCTGCCTAGTTACATTGTGCCACGCAAACCTACAGTGAAAGTGCCAAAGGACTTGGATAAGGTACGCGTAGGTATCCAAGTGCCCCTAATCCCAGAGAACGTCCTAATGGAGGGGGACATGTTGTCCAAAATCCCTCAGCTACAATTCAATGATTGGGACATCACAGACATGGAGAAATTTCCAAAGCTCGCGGCAGAGCTTTATCTTGATCCAGTTCCATATGCAGGAGGTCTAGTGCGCCTTGAGGCTAAGAGAGAAATGCTAGGTCTGCACAAGGCAGGTCTTCTCAACCTTTTACAGACCCCTTATTTTGGGCACATCCCCATTAATAATATCTATGTCTAGCAGTTATTGGCTTTGGTGCATGACAATGCGCTCTGGTTGGGAGAGCGCATCCCGATTGATGCAAATCTAATTCACAGGATCATAGGATTAACGAACAAGGGGGTCGAACTTATGGTCGATTTCAGGGGGAAAGCGCAGGAGAAAGTGTTGGCAGACAAAATTAAAAAGAATCATGATGTTATGCGCAAATCCCAGGGATTTGTGGTAGAAGAGATAAATGACATGGTAGTCTGTTTTGGTATGATATTCTTGGCTTGCAAACTGATGCGCAAATGTAGGCCAAAGGAAGTGCCCGTGCACATGATTGCGCTCGCAGGGAGATGCGAAAAAGGTGTTATATACAATTGGTGTGCATACCTGTGTAAAGAATTCCTTGAAAACGTGCGCAAAGTTCAGGAGGAGGGCAAGCATTTTCAGTATGCTTGGCCCTTATTGTTAATTGCACTAATTGGGTGGAAGACCCCCGAAGATACCCAATTTCCAGAACTTGTAGAACCAATGTGCGAAGTTGTGCGCTACACGACCCTTTGGCACTCTTCTGACCCTGTGCGAGCAAAAGAAAACAAGATCTTCTGGGTCTTATATGATGCAAGCTTATACCAGGCGGTACAGTCAAAGCTGCGTCTGTCTCCCACCCTTTATAAGCAATACAAGATGGTAGCCGACTTTAATACTACATTCCATAATATCCACATCCGCACGAAGGGTGTTGTAGAGGGTGTCTGGTACGAGTTACCTTATTTGGTGATTGAGGATGATTTGATCAGAGTCACAACAAACTGGCCATCGACATGGTTGACTCCACCTAAATAGTTATACACCCCAAAAGGAAAATCCACAAAGAAGGACACTGAGAAGGCCACTGAAACAATACCGCCGACTGTGACAGACAAGCCTCGTGATAAGGAACCTACCCCAACAACAACAGGAGAAAAAACTGACACCACTGTGCCAGAAAAGAATGGCTCTGCGCCCAAAGAAACTGAAGTAGCCACATCTAAAGGCACAAAGCGTGCTACGCAGACCAAGGTTGGGCCACAAAAAAAGCAGAAGGGTTCGAAGCAAACATGTCAGGAGGTCCTGACACTGACCGAGGATGATCTCAAGGAGATTGAAAATACTGTGACCATTGCGTAGGAGGATCGCTGGATGGACATGGAGGTCTAGTATAAATCTACATTAGAGGTTGTCCAGGTTGGCCTCCAAGAGTTAAAAATGAAAGCGAGCCAGATCCAGATGAGCGTGATTCAAGCAAGCTGGACCAGTGCGCCTGTTAGCAGCACACAACCTTTGGACGTAGCATTACCATCATTTGGGGAGGTGCAATTCTTCCATATCCCCTTGTCAGTATTTCAAATGGATGCGAGCCAATGCACACAGTTTACTAGCACATGTGATGTTCATATTATTCTTGTTGTGTTGCCTGTAGGACAACTTCATCTTCTACACTCAATTATTGCTGATGAGCTACAGTACCGTGAAGCATCCACTTAGGCGGAGACCCAAGATGCATAGAAACAAGTTGCACAAGCACATGAGCAGCAACACCAGGCAACAACAACATACCAAGAAGTAGAGGTCGAGCGCGCTGCGCTGGAAGCCACGATCAACCAAGTCTACTAGGATATTCCAGCGGTCGCGGCCATTGTTGCACCTACAAAGAAGTTGGACGGACTAGCTGCTGCAATCAAGGCAGCGCGCGCGGAAGCTCACACCATTCGAGCGGAGTATGAGTAGCAAATCACGGAGGTCGTGAAGCAGGCTCAAGAAAGTATCGCCGCTGCAGTCACTCAGTGTGACCAGTCTCTAACTGAGGCCATGGACATTTGGGCCTCTGTCTAGAATGATCTGGTCGTGCAGCAGTTGTGCGACACACTCAGCACCAAGGAACAAAAGTTCGAAGAGATACGCATAGTAGAGCCCACATTGGTAGTTCAACAGAGACTTGCTCGACTACAAGAAGGCTGCAGACTCTAGGGTGAAATTGCAGAGTTGCACCGAAAAGAACAAGTGCTCATAGAGTGAATGCAACCATGGGCAGAGGAAGCATTTCAACTCTCTTAGACGCTGGATATCTCACTCAAGATCATCCAGCAGACCCAATGCAGTGTGGAGATGGCCACTGAAGGGTCCACAATAGACAAGATGGTTCAACAGGCGCAGGGTGCAACAATGTAGAGCCTGGCCCTTAGTGCTCCCTCTTCAAACTTCTGTCAAGACGCTCTGAGACAAAGCCAAGGATACAGTCGCAACGCCTCAGTGACTCGAGAAGAGTCACATGTTTGTGTTGGGGGCCTGTTGGAGTGGGGTCCCTTGAGGCACAAGTTTCTATGCTCTTTTTTGTATGTCTGTATGTGTGCACTGCGCAGGGGTAGTCAAAGGGATTTTTGCCCTAATTTTGGGATATATGTAAGCTTAAATGTAAGCGATGGGTCTCAAACCATGGTTTGAGACCATAGTATCTGCGCGCTAGGTGTATTATAAATAGATAGTGGTTGTCTAAATCAAGTAGTGAGTTTATGTGATATGTGATAGTGATATTTGGATAATATCTGCGTCTGTAAGGGTTTTGGGTTGGGTAAAAGGCTCTTCTGACTGTGTGCGCGGAGACCTAGTCCTGGCTATGTGCGGACTTTGCTGGCTATGTGTGCGGAAGGGATTACAAGGCTTTGGTAAGGATTTTTGAAGGAAAATATGATGTATTGATAGATTTGAAGGATTAGTAGAAGGAACATTTTTGGCGAATTCTCTGTGTTATGTGTATAATTGTTGTTATGCTTACTGTTATGCTTTGATGAGATTGCACTATCTATTTGCTGATTGATGAATGCGCAGAGCTAATTAATATGTTTATGCATGAATATTGACTTATGTTAAGTATTACATTGGATAAGATTGAAATCTAGGTCTGGTATATAGTCTACGTTGAAGCAAACCCTATTTTTGTGATACTATCTCTGTGTTTCTGTTATTGCGCACTCCTGATTACAGTGATTAATTCAAGTTCTAGTTCTAATTTATTATCTAAGACAAGTACTTCTGTGTATTTGGTGACTAATTACGCAAGATATGTAATTTTGTGACAATTTACTACGCACACCTGTGGAAGGTCAATTAGGGTTTTGTCGAGGACCACTTCATTAAATTCTCTCTCAGGGTGTAGAAACCTGGTTCTAACACCCCCCCATACTGCTTTGGGTGAGACTTTGGTCTGCGCAAGTAGATCATTGCCGAAAGGGCCAGTAGTTGGAGGGTTTGTTGGTTTATCCATAAACTTCGAACTTGGGTCAGGACCCTTCAAGCCAACACCATAGAACATAATGATTTCATTTTAGACTCCATTTGCTCTTCTTTTTTCTTTTAAAATTCCATGAACATCTTAAGTTTCTTTTTCTTAATCTTTGATTGTTGACAATTGAAAACCTATGTGAATTTCATATTTATTTTTTTCTCAAGTCTCAATAGAAGCCTTGTATCTTCCACTCTTAATTCTATCTAAGCCATTTGGATGTTGAAATTGAAAATTCTCAATATGTCTTAGAGACTTGTTGAAAGTAGTGCCTCAATATCATTCTCATCTTTGCCAGTTCATGGAGTACACAATGAGTTGATTGACATTATCATTCATCCATGACAAAAAGATAATAATACTCAAATGGAAAAAAGTGGATACACAATGCATCCAACCCAAAGAAAAGCAAAGAACCACGAACCCAACGCATATATGACTAGAAGAAATTGAAGAAAGATGAACCTACAAATCCCTAGATCTCCAGGTGAAATCGAACAACATTGGTTGAAAGCCCAAGGGAAATATCAAAGAATTGGGCATTTCGCTTAACCAATACACTGCAAATTCCATGCTCCATAGCGATGAACTTATTGCAATTTCCAATAGGAATATAAACCCACATGCAAGGGAGCACATATTTCCAAGTGCCATAGTACTACCCAATCTATCTAATTGAAGGCAAGGTACTCTAACTTTGTGGGAGATTTATGAAAAATTAATGTCAAATAAGAGTAGTACACTACTGGTATTTGATGGACAAATAAATAATAGAAATAATAAACATCAAGGGAAGGGGTTTCCATCTATGACCCTTGACTTTATTCTACATTTTCCTTCTTTGATTGAAGCCCCTTCATTTGCTTGTAACTCGAGGTGCCTCGACACATGAAAGCACTCCAATATTCAAAGTTCTATATTAAAGCCTAATATTGCTCGATAATTCTAGCTACTGGACCCTCATTCAACAGTGATTGAAACCAAAGACGATGGAAAACTATGAAGGAATTGTCAATCACTGGAGCTTGATTAATTCCTATAGACATGAGCAATGGCATACCTTTAAACACTATAAGTGCCTTTGTTTCATTTTTTGTGGCAACTCCTATCTCCATGGTTCTAATTTTTCTTTGGGATTGAGAACAATCCCCCCTACCTTTCCCTCCCCAACCTACCACCTCTTCTATAAGATATATTGCCACAGAAATTTGGAAAAAGAACGCGAAACACACCTATTTTGAAGCACTACATGAATATCAAACTCAATAATATAAACGTTGATTTTTTTATAAATTTAACTAATTTTTTTTTTTTTTTTACATAATAACAATAAATAGTATAATAACAGATTAATAAACTTTAATGATTAAGTTAATAATATTTATTGATATAATTTGAGACCATATTTTGATATTAATAATAATAACATCCTCAAAGATATATATAATGATAATACTTTTTTATTAAGAATTATATATATACTTACTAAAATGAAATAAACTAAAAAAACTTCATTAAAAAAACTTATTAACTTACCTCACAAATATCAAGATTATTTTTTATAATTTAATTTTTTAAATTCTTCATTTTTTTATAATACATTCTACAAAGTGAACAATAATTTTTTTTATAATACATTCTACAAAATGAACAATAAAATTTATTTATATTTAAAAACTAAACTTTATAACATAACTCTAAGTACAAAACCATCCCCACATGAAACAATTAAACAAAAAAGTGAATGAAAATGCTCTAATACAAAGCACAAAGCTTAATTCCATAGGGCACATGACAAAAGTAATAACCACCGATCAGTAAATACAACATCGTCCTTTTTCTCATCTCTTTCTTCAAACTTATCCAAAAGACTTATCAAGTTCTTGATACAAATAAATGCACATAATTATATCCACTCAAGTGGGACACATAAGGATCCTCTAAGAAGTGGGACACATAAGGATCCTCTAAGTGGCTTCATTGAGAAGGCCAAGGGGAGCACACATGAATTACCAAGTGGCTTAAATGAGAAACTCATAAGTTTTAAACAATCATTCAAAACAACACTAAAAGTTTAAAAGGAAAAAGGACATTAGGTTTGAATTCATACATTCTTTTTACATTTATTTTTTTTTCAAATAAAAACTAAAATTTTTATATATCTATTTATATTGACATTTAATTGATACAATAATAGCACATGTTTTTCTTGAGCTATAATATTTTGTGATTTTATTGGGTCATGGGTTTTTAAGGTATTAAGGTCGTTGAAGATTTCACATCTTCAATTTATTTATTAATTTTTGAACTTGAAACATTTACACAACCATTATTTTCATTTGGTATAAAATCATAACCCAACCCACCATCTTATCCTTCAAAATTAAAAAATAAATTCTTGCAAAAATTTTATCCTTGAAAATCAGGGCAAACAAAATTTAATAAGAAGCAAGGCAGAAGTATCCACAATGTGTATAACTAGAGTTCACAAACTCTAGAAGTTTGTCCTTAGCGTCTTGAGTAACTTGTTTGGCACAACCTATAGAGCCGATCTATAACCCTTTACCTAGGACGAACGCAAAACCAACATTAGGGACGAAGAGTTATAAATAATAAAAGTACTTATTTTACTATTATATATAGTAAATATGATTGTAAAATTTAAACGATTGAAAAAGGAAAGCCGAATCCTTCATTCATGCAATCTTGTTTCCTTATGCGCGATGCTGCGCAACTTCTGCAACGCTTAACAGGCTCTCGGAGACGATTTGGGTGTTTTCCATTGCGTTGATTTTGCTCTGCCAGGCCGCAAAAGTCTTCAAAGAAGGTTCAGCAATCCTCCTCTCTTAGATTTGAGTTAATCTGCAATCTTGGTATCTGATGATGCCTGTCATGGATTTTAGCTGGTTTTTAATGGCAGAGATTGCTGTAATTTTGACACCCATTGAAGTGATTTTTCCCTTTATTTTTGTGGGTAATGGCAGGATTTGAGGGAGAATTTTATATGCGTACTGTTCATCAGATTCTCTGCTGTTTGAATCCTTTTTGGCTATGAGGTTAGTCTTATATATATCTTCTAATTGTTTTTTCTGGTTTCAGATTTATTTATTTTTAAATGTTTAATGGGATGGAGGACGCGGAAGCGGTTGCGTCTTCTGTATTTGATGAACAAAGCTGCTTGGTCTTTATGCATAAATATATGAATATTTGCTTGGGGAAAAAACCAACAAAGTATGCGCTCTGGTAATTTTTTGAAGAAGATCCAGAAGAAAAAGACTTATTTTTATTTCGTTATGCAAGTTTGGTATCAGAGTCTTCTTAACCACTAGATCAAATCAAATGCTTGCGGTTTGATTAGTTGGGCGGCCATTAATGCTTTTTTGTTTTATGGAATCTGCATGTACCGGTGCGTTTTGTTTTACAGCTATTTAATATTGGGTTTTTATTGGGTTTTTCATGGGGGAGTGGGTTTTTAATTTTAACAACATGAATCTGATTATATTTTCTATTATGAGATTATGGGTTCTGTGATGATTATAGGGGCTTTAATGGCGCGGGATTTCTGTTTTAGTAATAGGATTTAGATTAGTTTTTCTGTTCAAGAGATTTTGATGGCGCTGTATTGCTTGTAAGGGCTTTAATGGGTTTGGATTTTAACTTTTTTGCAAAAAAAGGAATGGGATTAATGTAGCAGACATGGATTTCAAGGTCATTGATAGTATTTGAAGCTGTGTTGTGGATTTATGGATGGTATTTTGCAAGGTGTGTTGTCTGTTTGGGCTAAATAGAAGTTGTTGGGTGGTTCTGATTTTTCATCGCCTTTTTTTTTTTCTGTAGATATCAAGGTGTTAATTCCGAGATTCTACATCATTATCCAAGCAACAATGGGAAGAAGCCCCTTGTGAAAATATGCAGCAAGGATATTAATGCTGAGAGCGGCAGTAGTAGGCATCTGAATAGAGGAGGTTTGGAAGGAAAAGGTACGGTGAGCATGGCAGGACCGAGGATCAAAGGAGCATCCTCATCTATGAGAAGCCCTGATAATGTTGGCATCTATAAAGAGCAAGAACATGATAACAGAAATGGGAATGTGAATGCTCTGCCTGGACCATCGGAGCAGCCTTTTGAAGGGAATCAACCCTCCAATGATCCCAAGGAAGGCGGCGATGTGCTGTTCCAGTGGTGTAAGAAAAAGAGGCCTCGAGGCCACAGAACTGAATCCAGAAGTTTGATGGAGGATTCTAGCATTCAGGGTAGGAAATCCATACAAGCAGAACGCCATGCTTCGAAATCTGAAAAACAGAAAGTTCTTGTGCAATCTCATGTAACGGTTCATTCAAGGAGCACCACTTTAAGGCCTTGCACTCCTCTCCGGGAACATAGCCATGGATTCATCAAAAGGTTAGTTGATTTGAACTTCCATAAACCGGCAACTAATCTTCTTCGGTTTAAATTTAGAGACTGGGTTGGTACCATGCAGTCAATGAATTTTATTATATATGCTGAGAAAATTTCTCGGTTTCAAGTTTTTTGTTTGCTCTTGTTTTGGATTTACCTCTTTCATTACACATGCTCAATTGATTTCTGTATTTGGATGGACTAAAAATCGGTTCTGCCAGGAATTCCGAAGATTTAAATGGTGCCCACCTTCTAAACAATGGTCTTCAGCAAAAGGTTGATAGGCATTCACCATCTCCTGTAGAGAAACATGCCAAAACAGTTGGTTGCTTCAGTCCAAATGCCATTGGGACCACTAGAGTATCTGATGCAGCCCGGAATTCCACGCCATCCGATACAGAGGCCTGTGTGCCTCCAGAGAAGATAGATATGGAAACATTTGAATGGCCAAGAATTTTTCTGCAATTGTCCCGGAAAGAAAAGGAGGATGATTTTCTTATCATGAAAGGCACAAAGCTTTCCCAGCGACCCAAAAAGCGGCCCAAATATGTTGAGAAGGTTCTACAGGTAGGAAAGACAGTGGACACATTTTGTCAATTTATTGTCATTCTGTTTTCTTTATGTACACAGGCATGGAAGGAAGGAGGGTTTGTATCTGACATGCTTTTTGTTCCGTTACCATAGAATTGCTTTCCTGGAAGCTGGCTCTCAGATTTAGCAAGGGGACGCTACGAAGTTAGAGAGAAAAAATGTACTAAGAAGGTTTATTTCTACTTGTAGCTTTATTCTGGCCTTTTTAGCTAATGATTTTATGAACCATATGTATTTCATGTAGATTGGGGTCACTTCTAGTGTGGGCCTTTTTTGTTTCCCAAGCATTTTCTTTGATTGTGTGCAACCTTTTCAGATTATGAAGAGACTCAATTCATTCCATATTTTTGGTTACATTTCTACTGCAGAAACCAAGGGGTTTGAAGGCAATGGAAAGTTCAGACAGCGATTCAGACTGATGTGGCTAGGCATGGACAAATATCCAAGTTCTGCCACTTTTGCCATGTTTGTCATTGTGCAGACTGTTTGCTCATCAATTCAACGGATCCCAGCTAAGTCTTTGTACTCTGTAAAATGTCGGTAGATTGATTGCAAATTTTTGAGGGAGAGTTTTGCTGGAAAGCTGCTCTGCAGTTGCAATCAATGTCGGATTTACTTTGGCTATCTGTTTCCAATGATATGGTAAGATTTGCTTTGAAAATCTTGTATAAAGCCTACATCTGTAGGTCTGTATGTCATTGCGGCCATCAGTGGCCTTCCTGCACAAGTTTTAAAGGTGACCTGCAGGGAATGAGTTCTGGCACAGCCATTCAAGACAGTCAGAATGGCTTCTTGTATTTACTTCTGGATTTGTAGAGATTTTGAACAATAAATTCATTCTATCTCTGAAATCATTTCATCTTTGTGTTTAGCAACTCGTCGTCTTATAAGCAAGGCAATTCTTTGCAGATCTGTTGGGAGATTTGTTGGATTATATTCATTTCACACGTTAAAAACATAAATTGAGGGAACTATTGTGAGGATCAACTAATTGTTTATCCAATGACACTTTATTATTACAGACAGATTTATTGATGAACAATAAGCCTATGTTTTACCTATTATGGCTTGGTTGTAATTTGTTTATGGTAAGCTTGGAAAAATGAGACTGTGTTGCCAACCTTCTGAAGCAATATAACTCTGTAGTTTTTAATGATATGTACCTTTGGGATGTTGTTTTACAGGCCTTCAGTGTCATGGACAGCATGGGCCCTTCAATTGCAAAGCAAAACTTTAGCATTCCCATGAGAACAGGCAAAGTAGACTAGGTTAAGCAGTAACAACTCCAACGACATCAGCACTAGTTACAACATGGTCTCATTTCTGCAAGTGTGATATAACCATTTTGTGAATTTGGCCTTTTGATCAACTAAATATCATCCATTTTCTTCCACATATGATATTCTAATTGTAGATTATTGGAAGACATTTACTGGATTTCTTTCAGGTTCATTTTAGCAGAAGCAGGAATTGCAACAATGGCAGGAATAGCTTCAATGAAATCTGCCTTCTCAGTGTGAGAAGGATTGATATTAAATTGATTGCCTACTTTATAATTCTGTAGGTTTGCAGAAGTTGGTCTTTGATCTGTGTCAGCACACAATTGAAATCATAGTATTCAAAACCGGCCGGTCAGATGCCCAGCTGGGTCAAAACGGCCTGAAAACCCGGTTAAGGTAGGGGCTTGACCAAATTTTCTGGTCTGACCAGTGCTAACCGGCCGGTTTATTGATAAACCAGGGCGGTTTATGAATAAACCGGTCGGTTAGCTGCCACGGCCACAAAAGGGACCCACAGAAGTTGATTTGGCTGGTAATGGGTGGTTTTGGAGAGTTGTTTCCCTCCAAAAACACCCTCCCCAATCCTTTAAAGGCAGGGGTACCCTCTCATTTGTCCCACACATCTCATTTTGAGCTTTTGTGAGTTTGATTGAGAGCTTGGAGATGTTGAGTTTTCGCTGGAGTAGTGGAACAACATAGAGTTTCAGCTAAGTAGTAGCCATCATGCCTCCAAAAGCCAAGGATACTGCAAGGGCTCATTGTGATATGATTGATGGAAAAATGATCTGCAAATATTGCCAAAATCTATTGTAGGAGGGGCTATTTACAGGTTCAAGCAACACTTGGCTGGGATAGGAGGCCATGTAAAGCCATGTGGAGCAGTAAATGAAGTAATAGGTCATATTAGGGCAGAAAACCTTCAGAAGTTTGAGACTCAAGTCACTGAACCAATAGAGAATTTTGTGACTCGAGCAGTGACAAAGTTTGGCAGTCGAGACTCCACCAACTGAGTTTGATCACGATGAGAAGTTTCAAGTGATAATGTTGATCACTAATATCATATATGTAGATTTGTAGTAGGCCAATGGCATCATAGCTTGTAGCATTGTTTTTGGACTTTATGGGCCATTTGGAGCCTCATTGCATTGTTTTTGGACTTTATGGGCCATTTGGAGCCTCATTGCTTATGTATTTTTGTCGATGATGTGTTGCACTCGGTGCCATTTTGATATATTCACCTTTACATGATATATAAATGAGCAAACTTTGCATATTTTGTCTCTATTGGCTTGGAATCATGGTTGCAAATCTTAAAAATAGTTTTTTTTTATTAAAAATTAATTATTTAATGTATTTTTTAAAAAACCGGTTCATTTAGACCTGACCAGTACTGGTTAGACGGTTCTGGTCAGAAACCTGGTTCATTAGGTCCACCGGTCTGGTCACCGGTTCCGGTTTTTAATACTATGATTGAAATGTGTCCATATGGTCCACTATTTTGTTTTGGGTCTGGAAATTGCCATTTGTGAAATTCTATATATTTCAGATTTTGTTTTAGAAAACATATGTATCCTTTAAGCACTTTTTTTTTCCGAAAAATTGGCATTGATAAGAAAAACCAGTATTACATAATATATGAAAATGGTCCTGTAAATGTTGTTAGAGATACAAAATATCCAAACATATATGTGTTTGGATTCGCAGACTCTAGTCACAGTGCAATGATTTCAAACTATAAAGAAAAACCTTTAAACATTGACTATGAGAAGACAAATCCAACTCGCCTATAAGTGCAGTATCTTAGATTCACAGCAAAATGAGAAATGCAGAGATACGGAGATAGCCTGAAACAAACAAAATGCACTCAATTATCACAGACATTTGATCAGAGTATGAAAGTGCATTAATCATAACTGGAGGGGTGGTGAGGACCAAATTATGTTGGATATGTTCATACTCCTTACAAATCTTGTTCTCTATCATAAGTTTGATATAAGATGATCTTGAATGACTACTAATATAGTCGCATTTCGTAAGGTGAAAACTGGCATAGATTTATTCAGAGGCACATCATCAAAGCAATTTTTATTTCATTGGCATAATTGTGAATATATCTGTGTTGACATTACTTTTCCGTTTTTATGGGTTATGCTAAATTTGCCATTGAATTGAAGTTCATTCTCCTATTGTCATCTGTAACATGAGCTACTGCCCTGGCCTTGCAACAAGAATACAAAGGTGAACTACTTGGAAATACAGTCGACAACTCTCAAAAAGAATGCGAACTGTTTATCCATGGAATCCATTTTTCAAGTAACCATGAATGGAAATAATCATGCCAGCAGATGAATGTGGACATCTCAATAAACTTTTATGTTTGTTATTTATGTCAGTAAAAGACTAATATATCTCTATTGATGTCACGAATAGGTAAGCTCCATGATGATGGTTACGGGAGTTGGAAATTGACTAGATATGACATCTGGAGGCTTTTCGCATCAGTGCAGCTTGCAGGCCAAGACCAAATGACTGAAATTCTGAAATTTGAAATCAAACAAATATTAGGGAAGCATATAAGCCTGTGCTCAACATTAGCTGGGAAGAAATATATAAAAGTTGATCAAATTTTGAAGAAGAATGATTCTGTCGAATCAATCCCATGAACCACTTACAACGAGAGTCATAAAATATTTTTTTAACTAAAGGGGCTGAAATGAAAATCAAATGGTAATATATCCCATTGGAGCATATACATATTTTCCCTAATGAAGGGTTCTCAATCATTGTCAATCATGAATATTGATTTTCTAAACTTATTTCATCCTTGTTTTCGTTTTTGTCTATTCTGAATCTGCACACATAGAGTCATGGTCAGAATCTTTTCTGAAATCTTTGCAGATATAGAGCTGGTCTTACCCAGAACCTCAATATTAATCCAGATGACACAACATCTAAACTAAAGGGAAAATTCCAGATTTTAATATCAAGGATGGCTTCGTCACCATAGCTGGTGGAATTGCGATATAAGGTCGACATATAGGTCCAAAAGTTGAGGGGGCCCCTCCTGATGCCCCCTCAATCAAATGCCCTCTTTGCAGCATCACTTTCACTGCCAAATCCACATCGCTTCAGTTCTGGAATCTCTGCTCCACTTGAGCGGGTATAATATTTTGTCAAGTATCTGTATATTTGAATTTCCATAAGATATAGTCTATAGATAAGTTTTTGGCTCATTAATCACAGGGGTAAAATTGATTGGTAAGATGCTTTTGTGTAAGCACATTTATTCTCATAAGATTCTTTGGAATTATCGGTAATTTCGGCAAGTGGCCATTGATCTAACAACCCTCCAAAAATGTTGAAAAATATGTAAAATAGCTACTGTCAAATTATTTCTTTGAAAAACCTGCGAGAGAAGCAGTCAAATTTGAAGGGTGGATGCCAACAATGCAAGCTATACACTCATTTTATGACCAGTGGGGACAATTTTATATATGTATATATTAATTTATTATTTATTATTTTTATTTCAACGTTGCTCAGCAGCAACACCTATTAGGTCAGATGTAACTCCGTACTAATATTTTCGCTGAGGGTATATTCTGAAATGGAATAAAACAAACCACCTAATTGCTCTCGTCATGTCCAGCAGTATGTGTGAAACGAATTATAATTATTTACTATAAAATATTAAATTTGAATAGTAAAATACTGAAATTAATATATATATATATATATATATATATGAATTGGTAATTTGTAAAAGTTATATATAAAGTGAGTTGGCAGTTTATTTAAGCTAATTTGAAATAGGAGAATGTAAAAATTTCAATAGGTGAAAATTTCTCTTAAATTCATTTAAAGGGATTTAAATACCTGTTTATGGATGATGAATAGGTGTGTCACGATTTTTATTTCCACTTAACCTATAAATATTTTTCTGAATATAATTTTAAGATTTCAATGTACACTTATATTATTAAGTGCAAATAAAATTTGATTATTTAAAATAATCAATAAATATTATTAAGTGCGATTATTTGTAAAGAAGCATAGTACTACTCAATCAATATTTTTTTAAATAATAAATAATAATTATTTTCGATAACACTGGAATTTAATCTTATTCATAAAATCAGATTTTACATCTTAACCTCACACTAATTTATCGGTTGAAAGTATTATATCTACCATTTAATTTTTTTTTTTTTCAATTCTTAAGACAATAGGTCAACAAATTTGTCGATATGTCTAAGTTTTGAACGAGACAGACCTGAAATCTGTTTGGACTCGCCGGAGCAGGTTCAAATCTTCCTCTCGACTATGTATATTCTGATCTTTTTTCAAGTGCTATCGATTTCTGCGGCGTACTTTTGAATACTTCGTCGGCTACGGAAACGTGTAGTCTAAAGGCAGCGTTTTCATCCAGAATTTGGCAATGATTTTCGGAAAATTCGGCAAAGATTTGTGCAGAATCTTGTTTACAGTTGTTAAACTTTAATATTTTGAGTGCCGTAAAAGTAGTGCTGAATCCATTTCCAACATCAAAAATAGATTTTAAACACTCCAAACACATAATTTTTCAAATTTTAATTGACCGAATTCCGGCAATTTTCTGCCGTCCGGGCTATTTCACGGGCGGTAGACAACTTCGGAAGGAAATGGCTCCAGGCCTGGTCAACTACGCCACTGGAATCAGCATTTATGACATAGGTAAATAATAAATTCATTAATAAACATTTCTCCAAGGGGTTTGTTAAACCTGGATACCTCGCGTTGCTTAACTGTAGTATCAAAATTTGCATGCGTGACATGGGGAAAATAATAAACATCTCTACTGGAGTTTTTGTTAAACTTGAGAGATGAGTTTACTTAAACTCGGATACACGTGTTTCACAACAATTTAATGTAGGATATCATAGGAATCTTCGCTTTTCAACAAAGAATATTCTTTATCTAACCAGAAGGATGGTAGAAGCCAACAAGGTAGGTCCGAGTGGAGTACACGTAAAAACAAACTAAAAAAATTCACTATATATACGCATTCTACCTCAGGTTTGATTTATTGAGACTTTATACGGTAACTGAGTGAACGAACATCCTTCTCCTTTGGGGTATCCAAACCAATGGGAAACCAGGATAACGTGGCCATAATTGATGGGGTCTGGTAGACGAGAAGGGAGAGATCAAGCAAGTGAGGAGATTTTGCAGTGGGGGACATTGTGTGAGGCTGAATAATATCCACAGAGGTGGTGGTTAGTTCAGGGAGTTGACATCGTAACCTTTTTTTTTTTCTTTCTGGTAAATCACAACATAACCACTCCAACTAACTTACTAGGCTAGGCTTTAAAAAAGACCATTTATATATAAATATAATGATGAAAATTTAAAATAAATCGCAAATAATTCATAGAAAAGTCAATTTTGTATTCAAAATTGCATGAAAAATGTGTTGAATTTCCATGACTTTGGGTCTAGGTTAGAGTCTTAAAATCTCTGATGTTACCAAACCAAGAATCTCAACCATGAACTACTTTGCACACCAAAATAAAATAGCAGTAAATCACACATGTATAGAATATAGACAACTTTTTAATTTTCAACCCAACTTTGTTATATTAACAACATATAATACAACACTCTAGGACTCCCGTACTAGGGATAATGGCCCTCATACATCCACTAGTACAAGATGCAAACAAGATACTCTAACCATCTGGTTGTAGTACAATCTCTCAGCCCTCTCAGTCGTACCTTGTACCTGCTCGGTCCTTCGACTCCCAATTTGCAGCACCTACCTCTATCAACGCTCCAAGTCCATCTGGCAACTGAATCTCGGCTATCAATCTGCTCACAGTTGTCCCTTCGTCCATCAAGGGCACAACACATTGAGACTCCTATCGAGTTGTTCACAATTCCACTTGTGAACAACTCTCAATCTGCCCACTACTGCACCTCAGCTACTCAGGGACTTCAACACACTATGGTCTTCCTGCACTACAACGATGAAGACCAACATAGGGCATGGAGGGCTACCACCCATCACTGCAAGATGTCTATCTTCCACAATGAAAACAAACTAGGAGGATTGCCCATCATCTGCTGTAGAAGTCTTTCTCCACACACAAGTCTCGGGCTCCACTAACCTGCTCCTGGTTGATTAGACCCTTGAACTCCATAATTGCCAGGATAGCAGTGACCTTTGTCCATCAAAGCGTTGCACTTAGGCTCCAACATGGACACCATCACGTTGTCCTTCAACAGACCATAAGTGCCCAATCTACGTCCACACTTTGTCCTCTCTCATGTTGCACTCCAACAATCCACGAGAGACCAAGTCCATGTTGTAGCATCTGCACCCTTATATATCGCTGCCCATAGACTCCACCAATCCGCCCTTTTCCCTGCAATAGAGGAGCTATCGCACAAATCTACGCACCTCGATGTGTCTTCACCTAAGACACCATCAATCCATCATACACAAGTCCATCTGCAACACACCTTCTTGTTATCCTCTTCACTTCTGATCTAATGTGCTCGCTGTCACCTTGGCTGCTTGGTAGGCCTCCCAACAATCCACGCGGACTCCTCCAAACAACTCCTAAGGCCTTCTCAAGCTACCGTCAAACTGATCTACACAATATTCAACACTTTGACCCAAAACTACACTGTTGGTTTTGCTCCTAGGAAGACACTTCTCCACCACAGAATGTCCTTCACATGGAACCAACAAGCTGTTGAAATCATGATCCAAGCACAGCCAACCCTTGACCCAACACTCCACAAAACATTGCTATCCTCCACGTTTGTAGTTGCTGTCGCTTTTGCAACTATAGTTAGGGCACAAATTGCAACCCTTAACCCTCCACACTGTCAGCAACTAAACCCTTTTAGGGCTGCGGTCCACCTAGGAAAGGCACCTCCTTATGCCACATTGTCCCTTAGAGCCTTGTCACCTCAACGCTGCCTTGGAACATCCTCCAGTTGTTGGCTATGGCCTGTGGCCAAGCACAACAACAACTATAGGTCTTCGGCCTCCCTTAAACACAACCCAAACAACACCTAAACAACAAAGTGATGCTCCTTACCTCCTCGGCCTTGACTGCCGAGCAACTCAGCCTTGAAGCAACCTTGTTTTACCCAAAAAAAGTCCCTCTAGATAATCTGTACTCCCTACAGCAACTCGGCCTCAACCACAAGCCTCTCCCACGCTGTCTAAGGCAGATTTCCTTCCACGCTGTCCCAAGTCCTCTTCTTGTTGTGGCTGTCCCTCAAATTTTAGAGTTCCTTTGGAGGATGTGTTGCTCACAATGGATGCATCTAACACAAGTCCTCACCTTCTTTTTATAGCCTAAAGAGGGGCTTCCAGGAATTAGTGAAGAAACCCTTCTATTGGAATTATTTACATCAAGCCTACATGATTTGACAACCAATAATTAATTAATCGATTTCAAAAATTTATTTCTCTCTAACAACAACTCAGAATCGTATGATTCTTGTTGTGTTGGAATTGTCTCACCGAACACTATCATCCTCATCCATCACAGTTTTGGCCCAAATCACGATGGGTGCGAAACCCCCAAGCTTGGATCTCAAGCCCACAAGCCCATTTGTGGTGCTTTGACCTCCAACCCTCGATCACCAGGGCTTGGAGTATCTCCCAAGCCACACAAAATTCAACAATAAGTACACTTGTAAGGAAATGAAATGAAATGATATTTTAACGTCCACGAGACTAAAAGTAGTCTATGGGACCATCAATTCCCTGTTTTTCACCTTTTGCAATTCAGTCCTTTTCTTATTCAAATTGATGATGAGCTAGCCCAACCTTCCAATAATCCCCTCGCTGAAAAGACAATGCCAATAAATCGATGCTAACATATTCCCGTAACTTTCTCTCATGTCTTTGAATGCATCACATTCCAAAATGAAATGTTTTTCCGATTTTACTGTCCTAGACGAGTAAAATGTACACACCCGTTCTTCCCAAGCTTCTTTAGGCCTTTTCCACCGTCCTCTTTCACATCGAAGTTGATGCGAGTTAGTTCTTAATTGAGCAATAAGAACCTTTTCCCTCCATAGAATGTTAGCTCCAATGTACTCTTTTTGTTGGAGATCACACATAGGTTTGAATTCTTCAATGTAGTACTTCTTCTTTCTACCCAACTCTTTTCCCCATAACCGTTTACGAAACTTCTCCATAACAAAATTCTTTAGCTCCTTGCTATTTGTGGGACAAACATTGAGGTAGATATTCCATTTTTGCATCCATGTGTAGCTTTGTCTCATCCATGTTTACTTTCTTTCACTCATGCCTTCCTTGAAGACAACATTAGACCATATACCTACTCCCATTTGCTCAATTCTTTTTAGATATCTTATGAGTCACACCATAACAATTGCTTCGATGGGAGTTGCTCCTGTTTCACTAAACATTATCTCATAAGGTACCGAACTTTTTATTTTGAATTTGCTCATGATCAGACATTTTTGGATTTTCTCAATTTGTTTCCATTTTGAGATGGGGGTGCTGCTAGCCCACAATTCACACCCATATAGCATCAATGGACAAACTAGGAGTCCAAAAAGCACTTTGATCATTTTCCAATCCCATAACTCTGCCTCTCTACATCAATTTTGAAGAGCATATAATGCTTTCCACCCTCCTAAAATTCTCTTCTTTCTGCAGTTCTCCCAATTAAGTTCGTTGTTGAGATCAATCCCGAGGTACTTGTACTCATTTACTTCTTCAAGAATGTTTCCTTCAAAGAAGAACGTATATTGACTTTGCTTCATTTTATTAGAGAAAATCATTATTTTGGTCTTGTTAGTATTGGATTGCATCCCCAGTGCTCTACAAAAATGCTCAAGGGCATATAGCTGCATCTGCAATCCATGGGCTGATTTAGAAATCAATACAAGATCATCAACATATAAAAGAAGTTTTATAACAAACTCTCCCAACCGAACAATATCTCCACCTTGCAAATTTAGCCACTCTTCCAGTTTATCAATATATAAACCAAAAAGAGTAGAGGATATAGAGCAACCTTACTTGACTCCAATTCCACTTCTAAAACCTTCTAAAATATTCGCAAAAGTTCTAATTTGATTAATTGTCATTAGTATCCTCTTCATATTCCCCCTTCATCTTTATCCCTGTACATAAGATTTGATAAGATTAGTTAAGTTTATCAATGCCCAAATAATGACCACAAAATTTGTTCAATGATCTTAAAAAATTACATCAAGGAAAATTAACAGGTTAAAAGCATATAAAAATAATTAATTACAAGCACAACTAAATCAATAACTATAAGTATATATTATCTATTATAATAAACAATTTTTCCTTAATTTTTTTACAAGATACATCTTCATCTATGATTATCCTCATTTATAGAATGAATAAATACCCTAGAAAATGCAATTACAGATAAAAACAATCATACCCATGTGCAAGGCCCTTAGAACTTGATCCCTACCACGTCAAATGGAAGTAACCCATATGTACATATGGTTTTTTTTTTTTAATATAGTTTTTATAATCACTATTATTGTTTCCATGATTTTTTTTTGCAACCTAACACATTAAGCAAACATAATTATTAATTTGATGAGAACTATAACTTAAAAACAAGAATTTCAAGTATTAAAATTCCAATTTTTTTTGCTGTAAAAATTACCAAAACCAACCTCAAAATTGGAAATTCATGTCTTTTACAATTTTTTTTGAAAATTAATATTAAATATTACTTGTCAATATTGAAACAAAAAGTATATTATATTTTTTCATTTGAATGGTAAAGATGTTTTCTATAAATGTTGTACTTATCAATACTTCTCTATAAAAAAAGTATATAACGTTCTTTTTTTACAATAAAAAAGAATGTTCAACTTAAATTAGCCTCATATTTACCAACCAACCAACCAGTGTGAGACCAAAGCAAAGTCAATATCACAACTCATGGTATTTGTAACCCATGGTATTCGTAACCCATGGTATTGGACCTATGGTATTGTAATGAAATTTATTTTTATAGGGGTGTGACTCCGTGAGTAAAAAGGACGTGTGAAAAAGAAAGAGAGTGAATGAAATGTAATATGTTTTTAATTGTTGTTGTGATAAAATCTACTATTTCCTTCTCCATGGTTTTTACAATATGAAATTTGAAACAGGGATGAAACACCCGCTTTTTTTAGGTAGCAAAAAATGGTCTGATTTTGAAAGTGCTGATTCAGAATACACTTAATTCTTTTTAGCATGTTTTTTACACATTAAATTTTATTATGTACCAAGTATAGACATTAATTTTAAAATGTTGGTGTTTTTTATGTTAATTTTGAAAAGTGTTGATGCCAACATCATCCTCTTTTTTTAGAAGTCTTATTTTTGATTTAAAATTTTATAATCTATTAAATACTATTAATTATTTTCTAAATTTAACAAGTTTTGAGTTACTTATCTTCTTTGACTTTTTGTTTTTAATTTTTTTTTTTTTTTGTAATGAGATATTTGATTTTTTGCTGTGTAAAAAAACAAAAAAGGTAAAAATTTTAAAGTGTCATTCTTCTATCTAATTATACATTGTTAAATAATATTTCATTGCAGATGAAATAATTGTTGCTAAAAAAGCAAGAATTTTTAACAATTTACATTAAAAAACACATTTTGAATATGGAAATAATTGAAAAATACACATTTTGAGTCTTTTTTGCTAAAGTGACATGTTGAATAAACCATTTTTATAGGAAAAAATTAACAAAAAAAGTATAAAAATTAGCAATTTTTGTGAATTTTATGTCAAAAGTTAACAATAATTACAGTTTTTTTTCAAAACTTACATGATTCACATAAAAATGAAGTGAAAATTACATTAGACAAATACTAAACATATAATAACAACAATTGAATATTTATTTCTTCTCATAAAATGTCAAAGTCAAAATATTACAAGTATAACTTATTAATAGTTACAAAAAATGAATTTCATTTGGAAGCTTAACTTAATCAATAATAAATAATATCACTTAACCCAAACTCTTCATCTTCAAGAGTTTCATTATTGTCCTCTTCCACAATATTTTCATTCTTGGCTTCAGTTTCACCATTTTCCTCTTTTGATGGATTTCTGATGTCTACGAATGTCCCAAAGTATGTCTTTCCAATAATTCCTTCTAATTTTGGTTGTGGTTCCTTTGTTTTTTTTGCCACACAGGATTCATTAAAATCCTTTTCTCAAACCAACTTATTGCATTGCATCTGGAAGAAATTGAAGAGCATTGATTATTTGTTGAATAAATTTGCATTGTACTGTGTAATATTCCTAATTAGCGACATCTAATTGGAATATTCAATTTTGTATAGTTTTTCCGTCTATGGTTTGTAAATAAATAAAAAGTGAGGAAAGAGGGTCTAACTCACTTAGATGGAATAAAACACCTTCCTAGTAGCACGACGTTGTGACTTAAGGGGGAGCCAAAGGGGCCAAACATCACGTAGAGAGGAGGGCCTACGTACACTCTAGAAGCTTCTGCGCAGATAAGGATGAGTATGTGGAGGAGAGAGAGGCTACGTTGGGTTTTGGAGGGAAACCAATGCTATAAAAGATGGAGGAGCCTCCTCATTTCAATCATTCTTGAGTTGTTGATTTTGGAGTGAGACTTTTGTCTTCTTGAGCACGCTAGCTGTTTACCCTGTCTGCAGCACTATTTAGTGCATTGAGTGTCTCCAGTCGGAGATCTCGCCCTTAGCCCCGGGGGACTTCGAGTGCCTGCTCGGGCAAGGTTTGTTTTTCAGTATTTTGTGAGTCGTTTCATTGTTTGGGTTTGTTGCGAAGCCGACGCTTATAGAGACTGCGTAGTCACTGGGAGAGAGGACGCAGTCCATTGTGGAGGAGCTTCGGATTGGGGTTTCTGCAGGTGATTTCGCCAGGATTTCGAGCAGAGGGTCAACCTTTGCCCGTCAGAGGTTTTTGGCGGAGTTTGTGGCAGTATTCCAGCTGTTTCTATCCAGCCACTGCGCTATACCTTGGAGGCCAGCGTAATTCACTGGGGAGGCAGTTTCTGGTGTTTTTGGGGTTGGCCATTCTTGGAATGGTTTTTGGATCTAGTTTGGGTTGTCGAGGAGAGGAGATTTGCCGATTTTCAGCTCATTTCGACAAGGGGATCAGCCCCTAATCTTCAGTCCATTCCAGCAGTAGCAGCTACACGACATTTTTCCAGCAGCTGGGACACAGTTCATAGAGGAGCCATTTCCTGTCTTTTCTGAGAGTGTTCTCTCACTTTCCTTGCGCAAGATTAGCTTCTTGTACTTCATTACATTTCTCAGATTAATAAAATGGCTCAACATTTCCTCTCTATGTTTTCTGGTTGAGTTGCCATAGTTGCCGTTGTTGCTGCATTCTCTTCCTATTGTATGTCTATTATTATTTTTGAGCATTCTAGTTCTAGACCATTTGATGTGTTTTTCTTTCACTCTTAGATAGAGTCTAGAAAGGGCCAGGTAGCCTCTGGTTCTCGTCCTCTTTTTAGAGGCGAAATATCCAGTAAATGCCCTCCCAGTCTATCTTTGGTTGGAGTTTTGCCGTGCTTTAGAGATATCCCCGAAATGGGATATTACATACTGAGTCTTTTTGTACTTAATCATCAAGTACAATATAAAAAAATTAGTAAATTAATATAAACAAAAAAATTTAAAAAAGAAAGTAGTGAAATTCATTCTTATATAATAAAACCTACATGAGTCTGAAAATATATTCAAAACCCAATCTCCTTCATTTGAACATAAATCTAAAAGATAGTTAATCAATGACAATGGTTTTTGATATATGTTAACTATCTCTCATTTTGCTTTTTTATCTTCATATGTTAGTTTTTTTACAATAGCATCGTAGAAAAGTACTTGGCTATGATTCTTTCCATCTACTTGATTGAAAAGAATAGACTTATAACTATCATCCTTTGTCCAACTTTCAACATGAATGAACTCATAATCACTTATAATTGGTTGATTTCTGCCACAAATAGGATTTGGTTTTTGCCTATAACATGAAATAGTAAAAGTTCAATTAATTTGTACATAAATGAATTTTTTTAACATTAATCAAATATACAATTTCAACATCTTACTATGTAAGTTGTATCCATGACTTTGCTTTTCCCTTGAAGCTTGATAATAACAACTCCAATTGTGTGTCTAAATGAAATGTCACAAATCTCCAAAATGGTGATGTTGTGACTTCTAGAAATCCCGCAACCACTTTACTAAATGCTTGATAAGTATAAGGGTCATTATCATATTCAATGTTCAGGATATTGAAACCATGAGGAATAGTTGCAATAACTAGGGAATAATCCCTTTTAGGTATCAATTTTGCAATGTCTTCATAATCACCTGATATTATTTGATATTGGATAGTGTGGAGCCCATTCCAAATAAAACGATTAAGACTGGGATCAAGTTCAACATCACTAAAACATTGTTTTCTCATTCTTTCCATTTTATTTTTTTCAATAAAGCTTCTGAAACTTTCCTGTGCTCCATTTGCATCCTTCTTCATATTTAATAAAATAAATAAATATATGTATAAGTTATAAATTAAAAATAATATACATATGAATAGAAATGAATGTATGAATGAACATACCTTTATAAATGCAATACAAAAATATTTTAGCACTGATGTAGAACTTGAATCTGGGTACTTGCGTACAACATCATCCCAACTATCTTCATTCAACAATTTAACCATTTGTTCTTGTATTCTCATATAAACCTTGTGACTGAATAAATAAAGTAAACAATGTTAATATAGTGATATGTATAACAAATAGTACCAACAACAATATATTATATTTAACAGAAACTTATAATCCAAAAATAAGTAAAAATAACAAACTTTCTTTAGAAATTCCTCAGACATTTCCTCCATTGATAATTCTCCTGACTTCGCATGAGATAATATTGTTTTGACAAGCTTTTCTTCCTTCACTCCTTGCATTGATCTCCAAGATGTGATAGTCATATATTCTAGAAGGAGCTTCATTTCAGGTTCTGATTTACTGCTGGTACATATCAATGGTTTAGACTTTTTGACCTTGTGACTTTTGATGCTAACGTTCTCCCACAACTCAACAATTTGATCAACCATTTCCCATATCTCTCCAGTTCTAAATGCCAACTGAAAAATGTTATCCATATCTCTGAATATTTCATAATTTACTTTGCCACCTTTTGAACTTATTTTTCTTCAATTTGATAACCGATTTCCATACAACATTCATTCTGGAATGCATGATCAACCTTTGTCTTATCACCACCACATTTTTCTTCAAATTCACTATGAATAAATCTGACCCTTTGGATGAAATTCATAGACATCATATACTTATTATCTGAATTATGATCTCATGCCAATAACTTTGCTTCTTTATCTATTAAACCAGCATAAATGATACATTTCATTGTTTCAAAACGCGGGTTATTGGGATATTCCTCCATCAATTGCCTTTGAGCTTCTACAGAATGGTTGCCCCCTAGTACATAATATTTGTATTAAAAACATTTCAATTTTTCAAATGATTCTTTGTTAGGAACCTGACTTGGATCAACAACAAGAACATAATCAACCACATGTGAAAAAAGGTTGTACCTCATCAATGTTTTCAAATTGTGAACATGTAAGTGGTGTGGCTTTCTAATTTGATATTTGAACCGTCCTTCATCTGGCTTGTATACTTGAATGACATTAAGTTGAAATGACCGACCGTCCTCAATTAAATTTGTCTTTGCCAAATGATGTCGAATGTCATTTTGTTTTGTTTCCATAACACCATCCTCTAAATCAACTCTTAGTGTTATGATTTCCTTGCTTGCTTTTGAGTTTTCACTAGGCCTTTCACTGCTGTCCATGATTTTTTCACAATGAGAATTTTTTTGTTTCTTCCTCCTATTGGTTATGATATTTTCTTGAACCGAAACCCTCTCCTCATCATCAACTAGAAGGGATACATTCTTGGACATTTTTGTTTTTGTTTTTTTTATGGCTCTTCTTCTTTCTAATATCAGTTCTAATCTGATCCTCAGATATGGAAACACATTCTTCATCTTCAGTTTCAACTTCAGCTTCAACTTCAATTTTGTCATTTTGAAAAGTAACATGTCTACCTTTACTAGATTTATCCCTTTGATACAATCTAGTAGCATCATGAAGTAATTTTTTTGCTTCTTTCCCATATCTTCTTCTTCATGTTCACATAAAATGGAGACAAAATTCATAATATCTCGCTCTATATAATAGATTCCCCCCAGCATAATTAAAATTCCCTTAGCAAAATTCTGTAAAACAAAATATAATATGTCAATATTAACTAAGTTATTAAAAATAAAATGACACAGTTTGAATAACACAAAACAGAGAAGTGTAAATAAAAATACTTACAATCTTCTGTGCAATATTTTGTACGATTTGTTTGCATATCTTTGAAGAATCTTCCCTCGTGTTATACATCGACAATGTAAAATGATATCTAAGTTTATCATGTGACTTGGGCAGTTTTGAAAGTATATAAACACTTTATGTATTTGGAAGGATATATAGGTTTAATACTTTTCCCACGAGGTCATAACTTTCAACATCAAAATTCTTACTAGCATATAGATATAAAAGCAGAGATTTGTCTTCTATATCTTTCAGAAACCATGCATATTTTGAACGATTCAATTCAGTTGATTTCTTCCAGTATGAAACCAACTTCTTTTATTTTGTGGATGCATCTCCCATATTTTCAGTAATTAACTGAGGTGCATTTCATCGAGCAATGATTTTTGAAGGCCCACCTATAGCTTTAGATGATGCAAGTTGAATTTGGTCCAAAATATTGAAAAAAACCTTCCTTGATGCCATTTTCCTACAAACATATATATCTACATATAAATTAGTAAATCATAAAAAACAAATATCTTACGTAAACAAAATAGAAAACTAGTTTAAAAAAACTGATATTTTTTTACATTTTTTTCCTCACAGAAACTGTAAAACAAATTTTTTTTTTTTTTACATGTCCTCTCCCCAACCCCCCTATATATATATATATATATATATATATATTTTAAATTTTGAGGCCGATTCTCAGAATCGGCCCCCCTAAATTTAAAACAAGTTCCTTTATTTTATTTTTATTTATTTTTCTCCCTGACCCCACTAAATTTTTTTTTTTTTTTTTTATATGCCCATTGGGGCCAATTCTCAGAGTCAGCCTCCCTGCCTTGGGCGCCCTCAGGCTCAGGAGAACGCCACACACTTACAACCATATTGATTAGATGTTTAGTCCCTTTTTAGTAACATTGAGGAGGAATAATGTTGGGAGCTTGCCATCATTAATTGAATGTATAAATAAATCATATATGCCAAAGCCTATTTTTCATGTGTTAGAAGAAACTGTTGACATGCGAAGGTTTATTCTCGAATCGCATGGTGAGGAGAAATGCATTGAACAACTTACTAGCATTAGCTTCCAACATCAATTTCGTATCAAAAAATTTGATGGGAAAACACTTATATGGGGTAAGAAGTATTCAACAACTGCAGAATGGGCGCCATCATCAGGTTTGGAATTTTTGAAGTTATTCCAAATCATCCAATATTTGCGTCAAATATATTGTTATTACAATTAGTTGATGAACTTCATAATGCACAAAGGCAAAAGAGAGAGATAGATTATTCTGAATGCCTGGAAGAAATTAAAAGAACCATTAGATATACATATGAGTATTTTGATGTTGCTGATTCATTTTGGTGGGAGTCCTTTTTCAAGGATCAGAGTGATATCCTTTCAAGACCAACAAATGAAGATATGTTTTTGAAGACTCCATTTATTTGGCCACAAAATGTATCAATTGAACATGAGGAAAAAACATTCTTGAACAACAACAATTACACAGTATTATTAATTCTACACGTGGAGGAAAGAGAAATGTATATTGGTTCCAGAAGATCTCACGCACAACGTCAAGCCATGTAAGACCTTTATAGGGGTTCAGTACAGGATATTAGAGAGGGTTGCATGATCGCAGTCTTAGCAAATGAAGATCCATAGGGCTATCCATTCTGGGTTTCCAAGGTTATAAAGGTGATTACAGAAAATGAGGATGTTACAACTATTGAAGTACATTGGTATGCCACAAACACACACCCATTCAATGGTGTGTACAAGCAAGAGATGGTAGTTGATAAAAAAATTGGCGAAAAGAGAAAAATAAAGGGTACAAATATAAATCGTCGCTGCATAGACCTCTTAAAATTGGAGGAAGTTGACATACTTGTTTATGACTTCAATTTAACAAAGAGAGTAACTCTTTGCTCCAGGATGATAGAGATTCTTAAGAGGTTGCTATGACAAGAAACAATATTGATATGGTAGCCTGCAGAACCTAGTGATAGATCTAGAAGAATTTTGAAACCTCAAGTGGTGGGCATGCATGTTGACTCAGATGGGGCACTAGTTGATGAAAGAAAAGAATATGTAACATCTTCATCTGCATCCAGTCATTCATATGAAGATGTGAATTCTGATGGTGTGTAAGAAAATATCAGTGATTTTGAATAATTGTGTAAGACAATTGATATAAATGATGTTTGCATTGAGTAATGAAAATGATATTTTAACTTCCCTATGATCTTACATGAATCTATGAGTCATTTTTATGTTTTTTTGGATTATATGTTTTAATTATGATGACTTCATTTGTCTAAAATATTCACAATGCAACAATAACTTGGGGAAATAATTATGTTTCGTTGGGTTATTTTAGTCATATAATTTTTTCATAATATTGTGGTTGAAACATGTTGAAAAGTTCAAATTTTTTAATTCTATTGGTGAAAAATTATGAAATATATTTTATCTTTAACATTATGGTTGAAAACAATTAGAATTTTAGGGTTTGTTAGTGTCATGATATTATATGTTAAATGACATGTATAAAAATTATTACAATTTTAATGTGTTTAAAATTTCATTATTTTATATTTAACGTCATTACTAAAAATATGTTGAAATTGTACCTGGAAAATCGAAATGGTATTCTAGCACCAACCATTGTGTGTTTTTCCCATTTATTTGGCACATGAAAATTGATTTTACTTCCATTTTTAAAAAATGTTGCAAATTAACCCTGAAAAAATAAAAGCTCGTTCGGGAATACACACTTTTTGTTTTTGGGTTTTTTTTTTTCATGTTTTTTTGGCTAGCGTTCTTCGTTTCAGTTTATAGTTCCCGTTTCAAAGTTTACGTTGTTTTTTCTCCAAATGGGATTTTCCACGTAAGTATATTGTGCACTTTACGAGTTGAATTTGTGAGTTAAATCTTGTGTCTAGTGAGTTAAATGTTTTTATTTTTGAGTTTAATTTTTTTGCTCTCTTGAATAACCTTAACATCATGTTCTTTTGTTGTTGCATAGTCTTCTTTTGCAAGGTAAAGGATGACGATATTAGAATCTAGATGTGACTTCATTTAATTTGTTTTGATTTCATGCACGTCTTGTTTCTTTATAAATTATGTTATGTAAATTATGGATTTGACAATTTTTATAGATTATGTTATGTGCAAGTTTTTCCATATAGAGGTGAAATGCATAGTGAGACCATTGTTTTGAAAGATTGTTACCATATTACAATTAGTTTCAAAGATAAGAAATTATAACCCTTAACCAACATAGTTTATTAGTTGTTACTACACTTTCTTTTTCTTCTAAACTCATTTGTTTTAGAACTCCGGATTAGTTTCAAAGATAAGCAATTATAACCCTTAACCAACATGGTTTATTAGTTGTTACTGCACTTTCTTCTTCTTCTAAACCCAACATAAATCATTTGTTTTAAAATTCTGGATTTGAGACTCATAGATTTTATATTTTAAATGTTTCCAAACTTTTCTCATGTACTTTGCTTGTTGTTATTGTTTTAGTTTTATATATCATAGATGAGTTAGCTTGCAAAACAATGTAGGTGTTTCTATTTTCATGGTTGATTTTTCTATAAATAATTTCTTTTTTAGTTTTATAATGTAGGTGCTTCTATTTACATGGTTGATTTATTTTATAATTAATTTCTTGATTCTTGTTCTTCTTTGTTTGAAATATCTAGTTTTACAAAGATAATGTTTTTACATAATTTTGACTATTAATATTCACAATTTAATGAGTGTTTTTTGAACATGATTCCACACAAAATATAGAGATAAAGTAATTGTTATGAAAAAATGGATTCTCAATTTTAATAATTAATACTTTTTATTTTTATTTTTTAGGAAAAACATTTTAGACAAACTCTTGATTAAAAAAAAAAAAGTAAAAGTGAAATTTTTAATGAGGATAAATAATACTTTGAAAAGATTTTATTATTCACATTTCTAATTTTTGAGGAAACTAACATCTTAGATTTTTATCCAAGTACCACTAATTTTTTATTTTTAATTTTTTCACTATTAGAGAATTAACTTCAAATTTAATTTAAAAATAATTAAATTATTTTTGATTACTCAAGTTTAAATTAATAAATAATGTGCTAAGTTTTGAAAATAATGTTGTTAAATATTTTATAATTAATAAATTGCAAATTAATAATTTTATATATGAAATTTTACATTAATTTTAAACTCTACATGAAAAAAATTTAATTTTAACATGTTATCGAAGAGTTAAATACATTTTAACCCTTCAATACGAAATATAAAACAACAATTTTTTAAAACTCATGCCCTGGACTATTAGTACTCGTAAAACCAACTTCCAAATAAAAAAGAAATGTTTATAGTTGCACCTCTCTATGTTTTTGGGCATAAAGTTGCAATGATTTTGAAACGTTGATATAAAAACCTTGAATTATTACTAACAAAATTATTAAAAAAATTAAAAAAAACTTTTTTTCTCAAAAGTATAAATAAAACTTTTTAAAAATATATTGGAAAATTAATATATATATATATATATATATATATATATATATATATATATATATATATATAACTAACAAAATTTTTCTTTTTTTTAACAAACATGCAAACAAATTATTTATATATATAGAACAAGAAAAATAATATATATATATTAAAAACTATGTATTAAAAAATTAAAAAATACACTTAAAAATTAAGTTAAATACACTTCTTGGATGGGGTGTTGAGTTTGAGAAAGGTTGGGGTGAGTTACTACCGTCCCACCAAGCCACATGGCTAGTGGACGTGGTGGGACGCCTCCATAGTAGCTTAGTTCATGTTTTTTGCAAACATGGGTGAAATCCCCACTCCACCGTTTGACGTCTAGTATCATTAGGGGAATTTTGAAGTCTAAAATGAGCTTTATAAGGAAATTATAAAATAATAGTGGAATAATAAAATAAGATTAAATTACATCTTCAAATTTTAGAGGGGAAAAATGAAAAAAAACTACTTTTTCAACTCGTACTTTCAACTTATCTCCCTATGGTTTTACTCAAATTTTGAGCAAGAACACTTGTTGGATGCATTATTTGATTTCTCATCTAAGGAGTATCCATGTTGCATACTTTCGATGGACCCTGCTACACGAAAAATGAAAAATACATAAAAACATGATTTTAATAACGTTTTTCATGTATTTCTTATTTTTCGTGTAGCATGGTCCATCGAAAGTATGAAACATGGGTACTCCTTGGACAAGGAATTAAATTTTGCATTCAACGAGTACTCTCGCTCGAAATTTGAGTAAAACCTTAGGGGAGATAATGTTATAGGTAAATTTTGGCATCATCCCCCATGACCTGGTCAAACTAGACATCATCTCTAGGGCCAATGAAATAGTGTCTATCATCCCCTCATATTTCAGTTGCTATAGTCCTTAAGAGAAGAAAAATTTATTCATGGCTTATATTGTGAGATTTCCAAGGTTTGAAGTATATGTTATATCACTTATTGACTCACCAACGCAACCTCTAAAGGGACTAACCGCGTTGTAATGAAAAATCCTCCATTCAAGGGTGCATTGCAATGCACTTCCCAATATTCAAGAGTGCGTTGGACACCTAGGAGCGGAATTCTCATTGTTTTGGGAATCTCCACATGGCTAGTGCCTTCTAGAAGAGTCCATATGTGTCAAACTTCGAATCCAAGTGTCCATCTAACACCTCTGAACTTGGGAACATGTCTTGCCTTTTATTAGAAAGTCATTCATTGAGAAACTACCATCAGTTTCCCTATAAATTGAACGCTCATTATAGTGCTAGGGAAGTAAGAATTTTGGTAAAGTTATACTGTTGGATTCTCATTTGAGAGAGTGAAAGTATTGATATGCTGCTGGTATGATGTTGGATGTGATAAGGCTGGAATGAAGCTGGAGCTGGTTGGTAACGAATCGATCATTGGTTGTAATCTCCCCCTTCTACTCTTTCATAAAGATTGCTGTTTATTTTCCCATACATATGTATCTATTTCTTGTGTAATGGATTCTTGAATGATAAATGTATTCCATTTCTAATCGATTTGATTGAGTAAGATAAGTAGATATTTTTTTATTGCATGTTGTTTGCTGTTCTATGTTTGTGTTTGCAGGAATCGATTTGGCGTTTTGGGTTGGATTGAGAGCGACAACAACAATGACAGAAGGAGAAGGAGAAGTGATTGAATCACAAGTAGGCTCTTTCACCATTATGTATATATTCTTATTTTAGAGAAAGTGATAGTAATTCTTTCCTCTGTTGTTCTAAGTGACTAGCACGACACTAAGGGAATTTGGTTTATCCGTAGATCACAATTCTGCATAACAAATTGGTGACTCCGTTGGAGAGTATCCTATCATTCACAATGTTTTTTCCCCTGCTTATCCTCATCAGTAGCATCTACTTTCAGTTATTAGACTTTTGAATGAAAAAATTGCATTAGAAGTGTGTTCTGGTGTTTATTTTTTTAATCCATGCTGTGCCCAACGCACTGTTGGTAAAGACAATTCACTGCAGTGCATCGTCTCCCACTCAGGGGTGCTCTGCAATGCACTCTCTCCCCTTAGAGATTGCGTTGGCCCCTCAACCAACCAAATTCCATCTAAATTTGTCATTTCTATTATTTTCAACCATTTGTTTGTTGTATTCTCAATTGTCTGATACCTCTTAGAGACCAATAAACTTTCCTAATTCTTCCTCCTTTGAAAATTAAATTTATTCAATGTCTCTTAGTGTTTTTCTTTATCTTTGGGAAATCAAATTCAAATTATTTCATTTATGCTTTAGACCAATTTGTTTTCGTAAAGGATATTCTTATTTCATTCTTCGTTTCCTGTAGGAAAAATTGTAGTTCCATTCTTCATTTTTCCTAAAAGAGAAAATGTTGTTTTATTCCTCATTTCTCAAAGAAGAAAACACTTTTTTTATTGATTGATGCATATAGTTTCCTTTATTTCATTCACATTAAGGGAGCTGAAAAGAAAAACATGCATGTGCATATAGTGAATTGTGTGTGTTGCATAGGAACAAGTTAGGAAAGCTGCATTTTAGTTTGTGCTCTTTGTTGGTTGCTCTAAAACTGATTGCTCTTTCCCTTAGTAGCTAGGATTTTCATTGAAAAAGCTAAATTGAAAATTTTGCTTATCATTTAGTTTGCATTTTTAGGAATTTCCATCACATCACGCTGTGAACCTCAAAGACAAACTTCTAAACAAGATCAACTTAAAATTTACATCAATTTACCTAAGAAATCATTGGAACACTAATGATAATGTTTAGAAGGTCTAGGTTAGAGACGTGTTCCGGCATTGTTAAAAATAGCAGTTGTCGTTAACTTGTCTGCGATACATTCCGAGTGTGATACCTCACTCCACGTATATATATATCGGAGCTCATCCACATACCTTCGGGTATATAGGGTAGTGTTCTAGTACGAAAAGTATAAGGGGGTGCTCTCACTGTGTGGTTTCACATTAGAAAATGCTAATACAAACTTAGGCCGCCTTCTAACTTGTGATACACTGAACACAACATTCGGGGAGATTGCTTGCCCGTACTTCTTGGTTCGCCAGGAGGTATTCTGTAGTTCACAATTAATTGGTAAACCTTTTTCCTAGAATTACCCTTTTATTTTGTCTTAAAATAAATCAGCCATCGTGGAAGAAGAACATCCCTTTCCCCATCGTTCGCGTAGAATAGCACTGAAACCACCTTTACCACCGTAAGCCATTTATGGTCGGCAAAGGCGACATCGTTCTACCGAAACTAGTACTATTAGTACCTCTGGTGCGATATCATCCTCACATATACCAGAGTCATCTCGAGTTGTTTCTACAAATATTAGTTCATCTACTGTTATCGAGACAGAGTCCTCACAACTACCTATGGTCACGATCCATCCAATCAGTGAGACTATACCTCCCGAACCCGATGTTGTTGAACTGGAAGTTAATCCGGATCCTGTCATTATTTTACCATAACATATGAATCCCTAAGTCGAATAAACATAATTTTTTCATGTATCGGTTGCCCCACAATCTATTGTAGCCATTGAGTTTCCCATATCGCGTAGGAAACCATCGGAAATATACTTCGGGCCTGACGGAGAAATCCTTCCACCTGGTTTGATTTCGATTGAAGAAATTCTATGAGACGAAATTCCTTCGACTCCAACTCATTTTGGATCGGACCTTTATCTTTACGAGACTTTTCCTCAATCACCTCACACTGCTTTCTTTGATCTTGTGTCTATTCGAGTTCCCATAGATCCTGTAGGGTACACATTGGGTTGTATAACCATGCTTGAGACAACATATTCAGCTATATTATATATTCTAGTTGCGACAACACTTGCTCTTGCTACCCTGTCGATGTTCACCACATCACCAGAGCCACATTTATATGTTGGCCCTTTCGTCCCACCTGGTTACCAATCATTATCTGGAACCTTCTCTGGTGCATCCTCAAATCCATTGACTTCACCAATGTCATCATCTAGAATTCTATCTGGTACATCTCTAATGAGTATTGAATGGCTTGATCCTTTATGTACATCATAAGGGAAATATCAAGCTGGTCCATCTGGGTATATTCCATCCAGTACAATTTTAACTGGACTCCCGACATTTGGAGAACAATATTTTCCATATTATTATACTCCTCATGCTAGGGGGAAACCTATGGTCACCCATTTTGACAATACTCCGTCGTTATTTGGTCATCCTAATGTCAAAATGACTGTTTTTCAGTGGCATCACACTCTTCCCATCCAACCACAAATGGTTGTGCAATCATATCAACCAATTCAACCTGTTGCACCCACATCTACTCCACTTATTAATACATCTTTACCTATGTTACAGGCTCAAAGTGTTGTACCTCAACCATCTTAGGCGGGTCCTTCAACCCAATACCCTCAAGTATTGGGCCCTCAGACTCCAACTCCTTTGTCTGGTTTACAACAACCTCTTGTTTCTGGAATTATTTATTCACAAGTTGGATTACTCTATTTTGGGATGTCGCAGCCACAGCCGGGTTATACCTATTTGCAACCGAATCCAAGATATTCTAGTTTGGGTTATAATCTTGGTGGATAGACACCTTGGCAGCCACAAGCGCAAATGAAACAACCCTCATTTCAACAAGTAGTCTACCCAGGTTTTGGTCAACATAATCCTCAAGCATTTTCTTACCAAAACAACCCTTATATGGGTTACCAACAACAGATTCCTTATGCTGGTGCTCAAAGGCCTATTTCCCAAGCAATTCCATCATACCCTGACTATGCTCAACCCGACTTAAATCGACAGTTGTCCTTTGTTGCAACTTTAGAGTTACCTGATTTAAACTAGCTTACAAATGATCCAATCAACTATCCTCCTTGGTGGCTGGTGATACCTCATAAATTACCCTAGGATATTCCTAAGTTTAATGGAAACCCTGGGGAAGACCTGTTGACGCATGTTATGACTTATCATTTGTGGTTTTCATCTAACTCCCTAAATGACGACTCCATTCGACTACGTCTTTTCCAGTGTACGCTCACTGGTCCGACCACGAAATGGTACATTGAGTTACCAAGAGATTCATTTGATAATTTCACTGCCCTAGCTACTATCTTTTTGACCCACTTCCAGTTACCCATACGATATGAAACTGGAACAGAACTCTTGACCAATTTTAAATAGAATAATGCTACTCACATTTCTGATCATATTCATGAGTGGCGTCGTTGTCGTAGAATGTTCAAGACATTTTTTCTTGATCAACTCCCTGTTGAGTGGTTCATTAAGTCCCTGTTACCATCTATAACTGAGGATGTGGCTAAGGGTGGCATTGTCATTGAAGATCAGGTCATTTCTCGTGCCCACTACTTAGATTTTATTTATACTCAGTCTAGCACGCTCTACGAGAAAATTCCCAACATGCCATGATCTAATTTTACTATTCCTCCTCCATCTAAGGACTCTCACGCTGATGACAGTATGATCGGTACTGCAAGCACACATCACTCTACTGCATCTGATCCTGCACCTTCTTCCGAAGTTCATGCCGTGTCATCCGACAAAGGAAAAAGTGACAAGCAACCCAGAAGTAAGAAAAATGGGAAATCAAAGAAAAAGAAAATTTCTACCCCATAGGAACGATCATTTGATAAAAAACTGGAAATCAGAAACCTCTTTACCCTTGCATAATCTGTAATGAGGAGCACTTTTTTCGAGACTATCCTCACTGCGCCGAAGTCTTAAAATTGATTAAGACCTCGCATGCATCTGCTGTGTTGACAGATCCATTTCCGAATCTAGACACAAATTTGGTTGTTACGGATCTAGCTTCTAGTTCCCAAGTGCTTATGTTATCTATTACAAAGCCATCAATTGATGTTTTGGTGTCAATGTGTAATAAATATTACGGTAGTTAGGCTACTGATCAACCTACTACCTCGACCACGAATCCATCTACGGAATCTATTCCGCCAACTACTATTCCTGAGTTAACAATAAAGTCACCGAAGGGAGTCATCCATAAATTGACAATCAAACCTCGAGCCCGAGCAGCTCAAAATTATAATATAGTTGAAGATTTGGCTCAATCTCCTTCAACTATGTCGATGCTTGAGGTACTTCAAAATTGTCCCTCCCAGATCTAGCCACCTAGTGTGATTGGTTCTCTATTGCAGTTCATAATGAAGGTTTTAAATTCCTATCAAGTGATGGTCGCTCATATCAAATTGCAGTTCAAAAATTTCAATGATTATCTTATTTTTGGTAGTTTTTAGTCCAATTTTGTATTATAGAATTGAGGAATGGGGCCGAAATTTTGACCATTTATTTGTGGCAGAAACATTCTATTCATCCCCTCCGCGAAAGTGATTGCTATTCCAAGTTCTCGTTTGTTCAAGTTATAGTCTCGGGGCTTTATGTTGGAAAAGATGACAAGAAGCAAATATTTCCTTTGTCACCTGACTAGACCCATCTCCAACTATTGACGAAGGTCTTCTTTTGAATTCAAGATGAGCCTTGAAGAAGTTATGTCAAGTGAGTCTCAATGTAGGAAGTCCCACAAAGTCAATGTTTGATATCCTCCTGCAACTCACTCTAACACGGAAGATCAAATTTGAAGAGTAGGTTTATATTTCATATTGAATGGTTAGAATTATTTAACCCTTTTATGATGAAAATTTAAAATTAATTGTTCATTTCATGTGAAGCTTAAAAATAATTTAAAATTTCATATATAATATGATTGATTTAAAACTTATTAATTGTAAAATATTTAGCAACATTGTTTTCAAAACATAACTCATTATTTATCAATTTAAATTTAAACAATAAAAAATAATTTCAATGTAATATGCCCAACCGGTTGACCTAGTTTGACCAAATAATAATAAAATAATAAATAAATAAATAAATAAGCGATATTAGCCCATGGTTTTTGTTTTTTTTTCCACAACTAATCACCCACAGTTTCTACCAAGGAGTTAGCTATAAAAGGAAGAGGAGGATCGAGGGTGAGGCATGAAATTTGGTTTTTTGGCTATTGATATTTGAGAGCTCAGACAAGTTTTCACGTGAGGATTTCAGGTGAGATCCTCAGTCTCTCTTCGGTGGGACCAGATCTCACCCTAGTGGGTGAAACCCAACTTCAGTGGTTTCTCCAATCACCCTAGCTGGTCCAGTTTATTTTATTTTCTTTTTCCGTTGAAGAAAAGGATTTGAGCATTTATATTTATTAGATCATCAAATATCTTCTTGTAGGGTCTCTAGAAGGAATCTACGCTAAGGGGAGGATACCGTTGGTAGGAGCGAATCATCATACCAGTTAAAGAAGTCGAAGGAACGTCCCGGTCATAGCGCATACAGTGATCCAGGTCGACCCATCACCCAGTGAGGGCTGCAGATCTCATTATGCTCACTCTATACACATGGCCGCCCATGCCATGATCACTGAGCACAAGGAGGGATGACCAGTAACCTTGTGAAACCGGAGGACACCAAGGAATTAATTCGCGGTGCACGTTGTCTGTTATCACTATAAATTTTTTTTGAAACTTGGTCAGTTACACTTGTTCCTAAGTCATAATTCTAGATAGGGTTAGACTCATTTTTATATTTTTAAAGGTCTAGATCATGGGTTAAAAGTAGCATTACATCACCGAACAATGTTCATTAACCTTGTTTCATTCTTCAAAGATCTTATGCCACGTTTTTAAACCCATTTTTAAAGTTTTTTTTCGAAAATTTGATGAATAAGCTACAAAACCACGTTTTCGTAGTGCGCTCAATGTAAAAAATTGATTTTGCGCTACGAAAACACTGGTGATTTTGTAGCGCAAAAACCCGAATTTGCAAATCATGCGCTACGAAATCGGGGATTCTCAGTTTTGAGTTTGAGCTGTCACATCTATCAAATACAGTTAAATTCCTCATCATTAGGTGTCATCCACGAGTTCTCCTTCACGCATGCAACCATTCATTGTAATTATTAGGGGTCATTTGTCATCGATTAGGGGTCAAGAGGTAATTTGAATGATATACTTCAAGCTATTGACATTGAAAAGTCTCCCCTAGTACAAGCAGACTTCATCAAACTAGATACAGGTGGCAGCAAATCAAAGAAATTGAATACATCCAAAAGGTTAGATTTTCAGGATGAAGTGGCAGAGTTTATCTTTAAGCCCAGAAAACCCTCAACTAGGCACTCCAAGAAGTTGAAACAGTTAGACATGGAGATAGATCAAACAGGAGGTGAAAGTGCTAAAGTTTTTGAAGAAACCACAAATACATCATTTTCAATGCCTAAAGAAGACAGAAACAGGGTTTTCAATATTCAGAAGGAAAAGAGCAGCTATGAAGATGTCAAAGACAAACTCAGATTTGAAAATAATGAGATTGATAAGTTGAAGAAAAAGGTGAGAGTGCATGCATAAGAAAGGGAAAACTTTGAAAGGATGAAAGGATTATGGGAGATGGAGAAAAATCCAAACCCTGAATTAATTGATAGTCAAGCTCAATTCTTCATATGGACCCTACCTGCAATAAAAGAAGCAAAATTCATTTGGATGGTCAATACCAAGCTAAGGGCAAACAATAGAAGGCTTAAGAGGAGAGTAGAAGACCTGGAAATACAACTAGCATAGTTTGAAGATCAACCACAGCTAAAATAAGTGTTGAGATTGCAACATTATGATGAGCTTAGTGGAAAGAAGTCGCCTTCACTAAGTGGGCCCGCAGGCTATTTTTGGCGCAAAGTCTATTTTTAGACATATGGATCATGTTCTATGAGTTGCAGGATGCTATTTGTGGATGGTTGGTCAAGTTGGAAAAAATAGATGGACTTCTATTTTTAGACATATTGGGCGGAATCTATTTTTAGATTGCTAGTCTAAAAATAGATATGTCTAATATTATTAGCTCTTAATAATATTTGGACTATAAACATTATCTTATTCTCTTGGAGCACTTCAGTTAAGTGCACAGATGTGGCACAGGAGCTGACAGAAGGAATTACGCTATTCCTGAGGGTTAAATGGAGCTATTGCATGGATACTTCAGTTAGAACTCATGTGACAGAGTTTGGTGGAGTTATTGAGGTAGTTGATGGAGTTGTGTTCAGTTTAACTGAGTTAAACATAGTTGAGCTAGTTTTATCTAGTCTAACTGATTGATACACTAGTGAGAGTGGTGTGAATTAATTATTAATTAATTCACTAATTATAAACTCATTAATCAACTAAAGAATACATCAGTTAACTTCAGTGCATGGACAGTTTCAGTGGAGACCAGTGGAGAGATAGGTGAAAGAGCAGTGTGACTATCAGTTGTGACTATATTGTTGCATGATTTGCAACAACCAGTGATTGGAGAAGCCAATGAGGATTGCGCAGTACAATCCAGGTGGTTCGAAGTTATTTATGAGCCATTCTTCAGCATTGATTATGCAATAGAGGCAGGCTATCAGCTGGCAGAGATTGGAGCATGTGTTTTGCTAGATCTAGCTTGATTAGTGTGTAGCAATTGGAGATTGTACTAAGAGCTTGTGAGGAGCTTTGTATAATGATTGTTACATGATCTCTATGACAGATAATATATAGATAGTTGGGGTTTTCAACTTTAAGCTTTCCCATGAAATACTGTGTTCATATGTGTGATTGTTTATGGTTTTAATGTGTGCATGCAATTGATTTTATTTCTGCATGTAATGATCAATGGTAGAAGAGATTCTATATTTTGCATGAAGATAAAATAGTGTGTGATCAGGAGAATCTCGGTGAATAATATATTAGTTATTCAAATTTATACATGGTATCAGAGTGATATTGATCATTGGAGCAATTGAAAAACATTGAAGCAGTTGAGTTTTGAGCTGGTGGAATTCGAATTTGCAGCAGTGTTTTCTTGGTGTCGAAGTTGAGATGTCTTTCAACGGATTGCGATTGGAGTATGCCCTTGAGGGCAGCTCGAATTATATTGCATGGAAGGACAGGATGGAGGCAGTTCTGGATGAAAATGGGTTGAAGGAGTTCATAGATGCAGAAATTCCAAAACCTACTTCTAGTGATGATGCCGTACTTGACGCATGGAAAAAGAAGACAGCAAAGTGTCGAAGAATTCTATTGGAAGGTGTGAAGGATCACATAGTGTCCATCCTTCATGGTAAAGCTTCTCCATTCTTGATGTGGAAAGCTTTGACAGATTTATTTCCAAGCAAGAGCGACCAAAGGAAGTTGGCGCTCAAGGATAGACTTAGAAACATAAAAATGGAGAAAGGCGACAGTATGCCCAAGTACCTCACGAAGTTCATCCAATGCAGGGATGAGCTGGGAAGTGTGGGGGTTACTGTTGATGATGAGGACTTGGTGAGCTTGGCTCTCCTTGGGCTTCGGAAGAGTTGGCACTCCTATCAGGACTCTGTCAATGGTCGGGAGAAATTTCCAGGATGGGAGCGACTTTGGCCGGATCTTGTGCAAGAGGAGATAAGGTGGCATCAGGATATATCTTTCATCAAAGAACTGATGAAGAAAATTGGTGCTTTTGGCTACCAAGGCAAAGAAGGGGAAGAGAAAGAAGAATTCTTCTCAATCCAGCTACAAAAGGCAAGAAGCAGACATGTCCAAGGTGAAGTGCTTTCACCGTCACCAACACGGACATTATGCCAAAAATTGTCCGCAAAAGAAGAAAAATAAGCAGGCTGTTGGATCTGCAGTGGGAGAGGCCTTAGCCTCGCAGTTTGAGCTGGATTTTTCGCTGATCGCATGCTTGGTCTCAAGTGTGATGGGATCAGTATGGTTCTTGGACAGTGGTGCGTCTTTTCACATGACTGGAGATCGAGATTTGTTTTCAGATCTGGATGAGAAAGATCTTGGAGTGCACATCGAGATGGGCGATGATGGTAGATACAGTGCGACCGGTATTGGTACCATTTCCTTTGAGAGGGAGTCTGGCAAACCCTTCGTATTGAAGGCGATGAAGTGTTCCAGATTAAAGAATAATCCGATCTCTCGTGGCGATGTTAGAAGACAAGGGATAAGTGATGTTGTCTTTAGTGAGGGAAAGGCTTTCCGCACAAGAAGGCAACCGGTGAGACCCGAGGAGGGGTTCGAGTTAAGAACCTTATCAATTGTAGGTAGAGATGGTCGCGCGAGCAATGGCAAGGAAAGACATAAGGAGTGGTGAGCGAATGATGGCAGTTGTGGCACCGCAGATTGGGCCACCTTCACCATGGAGCTTTGAAGATACTGCAACAGATTTCTACTGGGCTTCCTAAGGGTACTCTTGCGCAGTCAGATCAGTGCAAGGGATGTACCTTGGGAAAATTTGTGAAAGCCACCTTTCACGAGAAGGATGGTCGTGCCACGACGATCCTTGAGAGAATTCACACAGATGTGTGTGGTCCTTTCTCAGTAGCTTCGACAACAAAGCACAGGTACTATGTGATATTTGTTGATGATTTTTATCGGAAGTGCTGGATCTTATTCATGCAGAAGAAGAGCGAGACATACTCAAAGTTCTGTGAGTTCAAGGCACTGGTTGAGAAAGAATTGGGGAAGCAGGTGGAGGCTCTTAGGAGTGACAATGGTGGTGAATTCATCTCTGGCGAGTTCAAGGACTTTTGCAGCGTAGAAGGAATTTGAAGAGAGCTCATAGCACCTCATAACCCACAGCAGAATGGGGTTGCTGAGCGGAAGAACAGAACGATCGTGGGTGTTGCACGGGCGATGTTGCATGATCAGGGCCTACCCATTCACTTGTGGGCGGAGGCATGCAATACTGCAGTATATGTGCAGAACCGTTGTCCTCACGGGATACTTGGCATGAGTACACCCGAGGAGGCGTTTTCTGGTAAGAAGCCTAATATTTCCCATTTGAGGATTTTTGGTTCACCTGTTTACATTCATGTGACGAAGGATGCCAGGAAGAAGCTGGAGCCGACTGCGGAGGTTGGGATATTTGTGGGGTGCACTGATACGCCCCACAACTATCGTGTGTATTTTCCAGACAGTCGCAAGACTGTTGTACGACGGGATATCAAATTTCACGAGGAGAAAGCCATGAAGTGTTCGCTTGAGAGGGAGCCACACTTGCATGCAGATGAGGAGATATTAGTTCCTAAGGATGAGTCTCAGGATGTGGATCAGCCACAAGAGGAGGTTCATGGAGTGGAAGAGGCCACTCTTTACGCAAACCACCGAGGGCGGAAGCGCACTACAGAAGCTGAGCGATTGGCTCAAGATGCAGAGAGGGTTGTAGGAGCACCTACATCATAGCGCAGACAGAGACAGTCACCTGATCGGTATACTGGATACATGGCTCTTATGGGCAAGTGTATCGTGATGGAGCCATCCTCTTTCGAGGAAGCTGTGGAGGATCCCGCATGGGTAGATGCCATGGTGGAAGAGTATGATTCGATTGTCAGAAACAGTGCATGGGAGATTGTCCCAAGGCCGGAAGGGAAATCAGTGGTGGGTTCGAGATGGATCTACAAAGTGAAGCAGGCAGCTGACAGGAGTGTGGAGAATTACAAGGCAAGATTTGTTGCCCGAGGCTTCTCACAGATTGAGGGGATGGGTGTGAAGCCTTTGCACATGTAGTGTTCTCCATCACAGATCGATTCTTGCTCCTCCTGGCGCGGATGGGGTGGCACATTCATCGGATGGATGTGAAGACTACGTTCCTCAACAGAGTCATTGAGGAGGAGGTGTACATAGAGCAGCCCAAAGGTTTCGAGATCTTTAGCAGCGAGTCGCATGTGTGCAGGCTCAAGAGAGCGCTGTATGGGTTGAAACAAGCACCTCGTGCTTGGTACACATGGATAGACAGTTATTTCACTAGACTTGGATTCTCCAAGAGTGAGGCGGATCCTAACCTATACCAGATTGTGGTGGAGGGTAAGTTGCTGGTCATTGTACTTTATGTAGATGATTTGATTTTGACAGGTGATGAACTGTTGATACACTCATGCAAGGCTGATCTTGCAAAGGAGTTTGAGATGAAGGACTTGGGCCTCCTTCATTATTTCCTAGGATTGGAAATTTGGCAGTGCAGTGATGGATTGTTTGTTTCTCAAGGCAAGTATGCCTGGGAGATACTGGAGAAGTTCAACATGCATGGCTGAAAGCCTGTTGATAATCCTTTTCTTGGTGGATGGAGGAAGGAGGATGCTACTTCGGCGGAGGTAGTGGATGCCACTGTTTATCGACAATTGGTGGGGTCTCTTATGTATCTGGTCAATACACGACCCGACATATGCTATGCTGTTAACCAGCTTTCACAAGCTATGGTTAAGCCTACCAAGCTCTTCTGGAAGGCAGGCAAGCATGTATTGAGATATCTCAGAGGCACATCGGGATATGGATTATGGTACAGACAGTTGGATGAGGTGAAGCTATGTGGCTTCACGGATGCAGATCGGGAAGGGAGCCCAACGGACAGAAAGAGCACATCTGGAGGGATTTTCAGTATCGGGTCGACAATAGTTTCTTGGTACAGAAGGAAGCAGAAATCCGTGGCACTCAGTTCAGCAGAGGCTGAGTATATGGCAGCGAGTTTGGCTGCATGCGAGGCTATATGGATGAGGAAGATCCTGGTCGGGTTGTTCGATTCACACTTAGATCCTACTGTGATTTATTGTGATAATCAGAGTTGCATAAAACTCTCGGTTAATATAGTATTTCATGATAGATCTAAACACATTGACATCCGGTATCATCATATTAGAGATTGTGTGCAACGAAATATCATGTTACTTTCATACATTCCCACGAAGGATCAGGATGCTGATATCTTGACGAAGGCGCTCACCAGGAGAAAATTCAAATACCATAGAGGCAGGATAAGGGTGGCAGATAATCCTTATCTTGTTGAGAGGAAGTGTTGAGATTGCAACAAGATGATGAGCTTAGTGGAAAGAAGTCTCCTTTACTAAGTGGGCCCGCAGGCTATTTTGGCGCAAATTCTATTTTTAGACATATGGATCGTGTTCTATGAGTTGCAGGATGCTATTTGTGGATAGTTGGTCAAGTCAGAAAAAATAGATGGACTTCTATTTTTAGACATATTTGGAAGAATCTATTTTTAGATTGCCAGTCTAAAAATAGATATGTCGAATATTATTAGCTCTTAATAATATTTGGACTATAAACATTATCTTATTCTCTTGGAGCACTTCAGTTAAGTGCACAGATGTGGCACAGGAGCTGACAGAAGGAATTACGCTATTCCTAAGGGTTAAGTGGAGCTATTGCATGGATACTTCAGTTAGAACTCATGTGACAGAGTTTGGTGGAGTTGATTGAGGAAGTTAGTGGAGTTGTATTCGGTTTAACTAATCTAAACATAGTTGAGCTATTTGTATTCAGTTTAACTAATTGATACAATTAGTGAGAGTGGTGTGAATTAATTATTAATTAATTCACTAATTATAAACTCATTAATCAACCAAAGAATGCATCAGTTAACTTCAGTGCATGGACAGTTTCAGTGGAGACCAGTGCAGAAATAGGTGAAAGAGCAGGTTAACTATCAGTTGTGACTATCTTTATTGCATGACTTGCAACAATCGGTGAAGTGGAGAAGCCAATGGGGATTCGTACCAGTGAATCCCGGGGGTGTGTCGAAGTTGTTATGAGCCATTCTTAGGCAAACATTACGCAATAGAGGCATGCTATTAGGTGGCAGATATTGGAGCATGTGTTTTGCTAGATCTAGCTTGATTAGTGTGTAGCAATTGGAGATTATACTGAGAGCTTGTGAGGAGCTTTGTATAATGATTGTTACATGATCTCTATGACATATAATATACAGATAGTTGGGGTTTTCAGCTTTAAGCTTTCCCATGAAATACTGTGTTCATATGTGTGATTGTTTATGGTTTTAATGTGTGCATACAATTGATTTTATTTCCGCATGTAATGATCAATGGTAGAAGAGATTCTGTATTGTGCATGAAGATAAAATAGTGTGTGATCAAGAGAATCTCGGTGAATAATATATCAGTTATCCAAATTTCTACAATAAGTGCAAACAGTAAGTGTCATCCTTTAACAAATTTTTGAGGTTATGTGGTAATATCTCATTTTTGGAGCTGTTTAAAGTTGATTTTTGTGGGTTATGAAAGCTGATATACACCTGGAAATATAGTATTAAAGGGTTGAAAACTAAAATTTTGGAAGGAAGTTGTGAAAAGTGAAGACTTAGCAGTTTCGTAGCATGCTACGAAACTACTAAAGGTGACACACAACAGTTTCGTAGCGCGCTATGAAACTGCTGTAGGATGCAATTTGAAGAATTTTTGAAATTTTCAAAGGTGAAAAGGGTTTGGTTTTGAGCTTTGATGCTGGTGGGAGGTATATGTAGAATATCAATGAAGATCCAGGAGGTTTGGCACATAAAAATGGAAGTTTGACGCATGATTTTAAAAGGAAAAGTCTGCGATACGAAAACAACAGACTCAGCAATTTTGTAGCGCAGCAGTATTGACAGTTTCTGCACCATTTTGGAGGTTCTGGATTTGCACAGCTGAAAGGTCGAATTCAAATGAAGGTTATAAGACATTTGCCACATTTTTTGAGCACCAGTTCTTCAGCAGTTGATTTGAATGAACATAAATGAAGCATTCAGCTATTATACAGGGAACATGCTCCTATTTTGCAGGAATGGATAAGAAGCAGGTTGATGGGGTCTAACAGAAAGAAGATAAACAACATCATGGTCGAAGTCTAGAAGAAATAGCTGTTAAGCATAGTTTTTAATGATTAGATAAGGTTGTTAAAGGTTGTTAAGATATAATAAATAGTGTTTTAGTCCTAGTTGTATTAGGACTGTAAGACAGACAGTTTAACTATCAGTTTGTAAATGAAGTTTGTTTAGAAGTTGATAGGTGTCAAATTCGAATTTCTTCTCAAATGTTTGGAAGGAATCCAAGGATGTAATGACAACTCTATAAGAGGGAAGAAATCGAATTGCATAGGGTTGGAAAATGTTATCAGAACAGTCTACTTTTGTAAACACTTTGGAGGAGCTGATATATACAGAAGTAGTTTAACTTTTCTGAAGCTGAGATTCTTAATGTACTTCAGTGAGCTTTATCTTCTATCATGTATTTTACTTCCATAGTTTTGATGCTTATTACTCAGAATTCATGGGAACATGCTCTGACTTCCTTTAAGTGTTAATTTATGGTGAATTGAGTTCTTAGGTCCTATTTGTGAATGGTTTTATTCAATGTTCGATGCTTATTACTCAGAATTCATGGTCATTCATGCTCTGACTTCCTTTAAGTGTTAAGCTTGGATAAATCTCTGTTAAATACGCTCCTTTCAATACCTTGATGTATCATGACTCAGAATTCATGCACACATGCTCTGATTTCCTTTGAACCTCAAGATATTGAGACTTTCCTGAATGTGTCATCCTTTCATTGAAGTATATACAAGCCTTAGTTTTATAAGAAGAGCTATTTTGTTATCTTATCCCTATCACTGACTCCATAGCCCAATGGTAGCTTGTCTTCATCTTTCAACCTACAAACATAAAAAACCACAAACCATAGAGTTAGCCATCTATCTTTATACAAAATCATTAAACCTTGAGAGAGCCCTCTCAGGCTGAGGAGGCTAGGCCTCAGCTAAAAGATTGGTTTGAAATAGTTACAATGAGGTAGTCTGATCAGCAGCCTATCAGGGTTCTATTTTGGTGATAGCATTTTGGTGCGTCTGCCGGGAGTCTGAAGATATACATCTCCCGAAAATCATGAAGTTGAACTCTTGAAGGTAGCAGGAGCTTAGAATCTGTTCGAGGTTGCAAAAATACCTTGGCGATTCCACACATCAAATAACAAATTGGAAGGTGACTCCACTGCTAGAAGATCAGTTGCTAGATGAAGTTTCAAGATGAGTTCCATTGCAAGAAAAAATGCCAGGTATGCTCCTATGAATTGGTCTCATATCCCTGGTTTTCCAAACCCTATGCCAAAGGTTGATTGGTTAGATGATATTCCAATATTAAAATATGAAAATAAAGACAATGCTGCTCTTCATTTGGTTAGGTTTCATCTGCATGTACATTGTCTTAAGGTTTAGATCCCAGAAGACCGTCTTATGAAGATGTTTATGACCACTCTTGAAGGAAAAGCATGGTCTTGGTATAAGGGTTTAGCAAATGGTTCATTATATTCTCTTGCTAATTTTCATGATGAATTCTATGAGATGTATAAAGAGTGTCATCCCTCCTTATTACTAGTCAAAGATTGCTGTAAATATTCTGTGAGTTTTATTCAGTATTTGGAGGATTGTTATGATGACGATGAATTTATGGATGAAGAAATTTAAGAGGCTCTTCATAACAATACATTTAAACACCAAGAAGAGAAGATAGCATCCCCTAATGCAATAAGGAAATCAATAGGAATTTACTTTTGAAAATCATGTTACATCCTTTGAGTTTGAGGACAATTTGCAGCAGGTTTGTCAATCTTTTGATCATCAGCAGAATGAAAATCATTGCATACATCAAGAAGAAATACTGGAAGATAGCTTTTATAACCCTCAGGCAGAGGAAAAGGTTGATTATTTATGTCATACTTTGCAGTAGCCTACTTCAAAGAATGATCATAATAATGAGGACAATTACATTGTCCGTGGGAGTCTTTTAGAAAAGCAGTTTGATAACATATCAAAAGAATCTTGTGTGGTTGAGAATCAGTTGTTTTAATATATATAATGTCATGATGATAATCAAACTAACCATGCCTTCTTTGACCCTATAGCTGAATACATGGCAAAGATTTGCACACCAGTATTTCATTTTCATTTGCATGATGAAGATCAGATACATTATAAGCTGTTTTGGTCATCTCAGTATCATGGTTATTTTGAGGTTGAATGCAGTTCAGAGCCTTAAATATCAGAAAAGAAAATTGATTGGCTTCATTGGATGTTTCATGTTCCTTGAGATACAAATGGAGATTGCAACTAATAGGGTAGGTAGGAAGATGCAAATAAGCTCAAGGTTGACTAAGCATTTTTTTTTTTAACTGAAACGGTTATGTTTTATTGATGCAAAGACAGGTTGGGCAAAGCCTAATCAACCATTACATTCTTCAGTTTTGACTTAAGCACTGTTTTCCACTTAGTGAATAGTTGCCTTGATCGGTTTATCTGCATTGATACTGATCATTCCATTTTGTAAAGTGCATCCTATATTTTCCAATCTGTCTGCTTCCTTGTTTAATCCTCTGAGAATGTGGAAGATTTGGACCGAGGGGAAATCCTTCAGAATTCTGTTCACTCTTGTTAACTGTTTGTTTAGCGCCGGATCCTTGAGCCCTTTCTTGCTTACTATTGTTTTTATCAACAATTTTGAGTCTCCAAAAACTAACATTTCTCTTGGATTTTCTTTTCTGGCCATTTGGCATGCTTTCAGAAGACTGAGAATTTCTGCTTGGTTGTTGGTTTTCAGTCCAAGACCCCAGCTGAAATCATCTTTGTTCCCATTCGGAAAGAAGATCGCCCCTCCCGCTCCTGACCTCCCTGGGTTACCTTTTGAAGCTCCATAAAAAAAAATAGTGCACTTGCCCTGGGATTTCCACCACTGTTGGAATCTGTCCTTTGGTTCTCGAATTTGCCATCTTTCCTTGTGGATTGGTCGTGTGTTTGATGGGAGTCTGGCCTTACAGGTGTAGGCCTCCAACCACATCCTTTCTTCAATTCGAAGAGAGTTGTCATCTTTGACTAAAGAGTGATTCAGAGTTTCTAAGAGGAGGTTCTTTGCCTGTTCCGCCACTTTTGCTGCTGGCAATTCAATGTTGTTGAAAATGAATTCGTTCCGGGCTAGCCAAAGCTTCCAGCAGACATATTTAGGGGCAGCTATCTGTTGAGAATGCAGCAAGATGATGGAGCTTGGTGAAATGAAGTCGCCTTCACCAAGTGGGCCCGCAGGCGAATTATGGCGCAAAGTCTATTTTTAGACTATGTCTATTTTTAGACATATGGAGCAGTTGGATCAGTTTGGGAATTAGTGGAGCATTGGTCATGTTGGTAAAATAGATGGGACTCTATTTTTGTGACCTATAGGTCGAAGAGGTCGAAGTCTATTTTTAGACTGCCTCTCCTAAAAATAGGGAAGTCAAATATTATTTACCCTTAATAATATTTGGACTCTAAACAGCAGTTTACTCTCTTGGAGCACTTCAGTTCGAGCCTTGGAAGTGGCTCATGCATCTGATAGAGGAATCACGTGATTCCCAAGGGTTTGATGGCACATGCATGGTTGACTTCAGTTAGGACTTCAGTGGCAGAAGTTTGGTGGAGTTAATGAGACAGCTAGTGGAGTTGTGTTCTGTTTATTTTAGTTGAACTAGTTGAGATTAGTTTAACTAGCTAATCAATTAGTTATGAGTTGAGTGAATTAAATATTATTTAATTCATTAATTAGTAACTCATTATTCAACTCAAGAACACATCAGTTCACTACAGTGCATGATCAGTTCAGTGGAGACCGGTGAAAGAGGTAGATGAAAGGGTGGAGTTAGCTATCAGTGGCGACATCAGTTGTGCATGAGATTTGCACCACACTTGGAGGATTTGTCCATGACAATTGCATAGTCAAGCCAAGGAGATTCGAACCTTGGATCTCTATATAGACAGGCCTGGATTGCGCAATAGAGGCAAGGCAATTGGCGGTGAGTTTTGAACCAGTAACCTGTTCAAAACTGAGCTAGATTGTGGGTAACTGTATGAGAAAGTACTGAGTACTTGTGAGGAGTATTGTATTGAGTTTGTTACTTGATTTCTCCATTATAATATACACAATAGCTGCGGGGTTTTCAGCTATAAGCTTTCCCCATACATACTGTGTTAATGTGTATGATGATTTGATGTGTTATCGCTTGATTTTATTTCCGCATGTTTGATGATCTGAGTGGAAGAGATTATGTGTTGCATATAAATTCGAATTGTATGTGATCGGGATAGTCTCGGTGGATAATTGATCATTATTCAACAAATTTCTACATGGTATCAGAGCTATTGAAGTTTAGATTGATCATCACAGTGATTACAAACTTATTTCGGTAGACAGAGTCTGCATGCGGGCCAGGTAGCCTCCGGATTCATCTTTCTTCGGAAAGTGAAAGGTCTGGTAAACGCCCCTTGCATTCGATCTCTGTGCTAGAAATAATTTGTTCTCACAGAACTAGAGCGGTTGAGCTTTGAGGTGGAATTCGAAATTTTGCAGCAGTTTTGTTTTCTTGGTGCTAGTGTTGAAAATGTCTTTCAACGGTTTGCGACTCGAATATGCTCTTGAAGGCAGTTCGAATTATGTTGCATGGAAGGATCGCATGGAAGCAGTGTTAGAAGATAATGGTCTGAAGGAGTTTGTAGATACGGATGTCCCAAAGCCCACTGATGCAGCTTTGGTCGATGCATGGCAAAAGAAGATCGCGAAATGTCGAAGGATCCTGTTGGAGGGCGTCGAGGATCATATTGTATCCAGCCTGCATGGAAAGGCTACTCCATATTTAATGTGGAAAGCTTTGACGGATCTATTACAGAGTAAGAGTGACCAAAGGAAGCTGGCGCTCAAAGATAAGCTCAGGAACATCAAGATGGAGAAGGGCGACAGTATCGCCAAATACCTCACGAAGTTCACTCAGTGCAGAGATGAGCTGGGAAGTGTGGGGGTGACTGTCGAAGACGAGGACATAGTCGACCTGGCTCTCCTTGGTCTTCCGAAGGCTTGGCACTCATATCAAGATAGTGTCAATGGTCGGGAGAAGCTGCCGGGATGGGAGCGCCTTTGGGCGGATCTCATGCAGGAGGAGATAAGGAGGACTACTCGAGATGGATCTTCATCAAAGGGAGCTGATGATGAAAACTGCGCTTTGATGTCCAAAGCTAAGAAAGGGAAGGGTAAGAAAACCTCTCATTCTGGAGCTAAGGGCAAGAAGCAGGATATGGCGAAAGTGAAGTGTTTTCATTGCCATGATCACGGACATTATGCTACAAATTGTCCAAAGAAGAAGAAGAACAAGCAAGCGGGAAGATCTGCAGATGGAGAAGCTTTGGCTTCACAGTTCGAGCTTGACTTTTCACTGATTGCATGCTTGGTTTCAAGTGTGATGGGATCGTTGTGGTTCTTGGACAGCGGTGCGTCATTTCATATGACGGGAGATCGGGAGTTGTTCTCAGATCTGGAGGACAAAGATTTGGGTGTGCACATCGAGATGGGCGATGACGGTAGATACAGTGCATCTGGTATTGGTACCGTATCCTTTCAGAGGGAGTCTGGTAAACCCTTTGTCTTGAAGGATGTCATGCATGTACCTGGATTGAAGAAGAACCTGATTTCAGTAGCGATGTTGGAGGATAAGGGTTATGATGTGGTCTTCAACGAAGGAAAAGCTTTCCTGCGCAGTAAGACTACTGGAGAGACCCGGAAGATAGGGGTTCGAACTCAGAACCTTTATCAGTTGCAGGTAGATGACTGCGCAACTATGGCATGCAAAGCGGGAGAAGTGGTGAGCCGGGATGATGAGGGCGAACTATGGCACAGGAGATTGGGCCATCTTCACCATGGAGCTTTGAAGATTCTGCAGCAGATTTCTACTGGACTTCCTAAGGGCACCCTTGCGCAGTCAGATCAGTGCAAGGGGTGTACTTTAGGGAAGTATGTGAAAACCACCTTTCACGAGAAGGATAGTCGCGCCACGACGATCCTTGAGAGAGTTCACACAGATGTGTGTGGTCCTTTCTCAGTTGCTTCGACAGCAAAGCACAAGTATTATGTGATCTTTGATGATGATTTCTCTCGAAAGTGCTGGATCTTCTTCATGCAGAAGAAGAGTGATACATTCGCGAAGTTCTGTGAGTTTAAAGCACTGGTCGAGAAGGAGTCGGGGAAGAAGGTGATTGCTCTAAGGAGTGATAACGATGGTGAATTCATCTCGGCTGAATTCAAGGAGTTCTGCAGCGCAGAAGGGATTCAGAGAGAGCTCATCGCACCCCATAACCCACAGCAGAACGAGGTGGCTGAGCGGAAGAACAGAACGATCGTGGGTGCTGCACGGGCGATGTTGCATGATCAGGGCCTACCCCTTCACTTGTGGGCCGAGGCATGCAATACAACAGTGTATGTGCAGAACCGTTGTCCTCACAAGGTTCTTGGCATGAGTACACCAGAGGAGGCTTATTCTGGCAAGAGGCCTGATATTTCCCATTTGCGGATTTTCGGATCTCCTGTCTACATGCATGTGACGAAGGATGCAAAAAGGAAGCTGGATCCAACTGCTGAAGTTGGAATATTTGTGGGGTACACTGATACACCTCACAACTATCGGGTGTATGTGCCAGACAGTCGCAAGACTGTTGTGCGACGGGATATAAAATTTCAGGAGGAGAAAGCCATGCAGTGTTCGCTTGAGAGGGAGCTACACTTGCATGCAGATGAGGAGCTGTTAGTTCCTAAGGAGGAGCTTCCGGATGTGGATCAGCCACAAGAGGAGGTTCAGGAGGTGGAAGAAACCACCCGGGCAGCGCCAACCATCAGAGGGCGCATGCGCACTACAGAAGCTGAGCGACTGGCTCGGGATGCAGAGAAGGTTGTAGGACCACCTACAGCACAGCGCAGACAGAGGCAGTCACCGGATCGGTACACTGGATACATGGCTCTTGTGAGTCAATGTGTTGTGAGGGAGCCATCCTCTTTTGAGGAAGCTGTGGAGGAACCCGCATGGGTTGATGCCATGATCGAAGAATATGATTCGATCGTCAGGAACAGTGCATGGGAGATTGTCCCAAGACCGGTTGGGAAATCAGTGGTGGGTTCGCGATGGATCTACAAGGTGAAGCAGGCGGCTGAGGGGAGTGTGGAGAAGTACAAGGCGAGATTTGTCGCCCGTGGCTTTTCATAGATCGAGGGGATTGACTATGAGGAGACTTTTGCACCTGTCACAAGGTACTCTTGCATACGGACGATCCTTGCTCTCTCGGCGCAGATGGGGTGGCACATTCATCAGATGGATGTGAAGACTGCGTTCCTCAATGGAGTTATTGAGGAGTAGGTGTACATAGAGCAGCCTGAAGGTTTTGAGATCTTCAGCAGTGAGTCGCATGTGTGCCGACTCAAGAGAGCACTGTACGGGCTGAAGCAAGCACCTCGTGCTTGGTACACTCGGATAGACTGCTACTTCACCGGGCTTGGATTCTCCAAGAGTGAGGCGGATCCAAACCTGTACCAGATTGTGGTGGAGGGGAAGCTGTTGATCATCGTACTGTATGTAGATGATCTGATTTTGACTGGCGACGAGCAGTTGATACTTTCATGCAAGGAGGATCTTGCACGAGAGTTTGAGATGAAGGACCCGGGCATCCTTCATTATTTCCTGGGATTGGAGATTTGGCAGCGCAGCGGAGGACTGTTTGTTTCTCAGGGCAAGTATGCCCGGGAGATTCTGGAGAGGTTCAACATGCAAGGCTGCAAGCCTGTTGACACTCCTCTTCCTGGTGGTTGGAGGAAGGATGATGCTACTTCAGCGGAGGTAGTGGATGCCACTGTCTATCGACAGTTGGTGGGGTCGCTTATGTATCTGGTCAATACACGACCCGATATATGCTATGCAGTTAACCAGATTTCGCAAGCTATGGTTAAGCCTACCAAGCTCTTTTGGAAGGCGGGCAAGCATGTATTGCACTATATCAGAGGCACATCGGGATATGGTCTATGGTACAGACAGGAGGATGGAGTGAAGCTTTCTGGCTTCACTGATGCAGATTGGGCAGGGAGTCCAACGGACCAAAAGAGCACTTCTGGAGGAGTTTTCAACATTGGGTCGACAACAGTTTCCTGGTACAGCAGGAAGCAGAGATCCGTGGCACTCAGTTCAGCAGAGGCCGAGTACATGGCAGCTAGCTTGGCTACATGCGAGGCTATTTGGATGAGGAAGATCCTCGCAGGATTGTTCAGGTTGCATTTGGAGCCTACAGTGATCTACTGTGATAACCAGAGTTGCATTAAACTCTCGGCTAATCCAGTATTTCATGATAGGTCCAAACACATCGACATCGGGTACCATCATATTAGAGATTGTGTTCAGCGGAGAATCATGATGCTTTCATATGTTCCCACGGAGGATCAGGATGCCGACATCCTGACAGCTGCAGGGAGTGGTTGATTCCAGGAATTTAGGATGAGTTGCGGATAATCCTTATCTTACTGAGAGGGGAGGTGAGAATCACGGCAGGCAGTGGACTTGGTGAAATGAAATTGCTACAAGTGGGCTGTGGCGAGTGCAGCGCAAAGTCTATTTTTAGACTATACTCTATTTTTAGACATATGGAGCATGGTTAGAGGTTCAGTTTGGGAATTCTTGGAGCATTAGTTATTGGTAAAAATAGATGGGACTCTGAACATGGACCTAGGTGAAGTCATTGAACTACTTCTCCTAAAATAAGTCAAATATTATTTACCCTTAATAATATTTGGACTCTAAACAATAGTTTACTCTCTTGGAGCACTTCAGTTCGAGCTACAGAAGTGGCTCATGCATCTGACAGAGGAATCACATGATTCCCAAGGGTTTGATGGCATCATGCATGGTTTACTTCAGTTGGACTTTAGTGGCAGAAGTTTGGAGGAGTTAATGAGACAGATAGTGGAGTTGTGTTCTGTTTATTTTAGTTGAACTAGTTGAGATTAGTTTAACTAGCTAATCAATTAGTTGTGAGTGGAGTGAATTAAATATTATTTAATTCATTAATTAGTAACTCATTATTCAACTCAAGAACACATCAGTTCACTACAGTGCATGATCAGTTCAGTGGAGACCAGTGAAAGAGATAGATGAAAGGGTGGAGTTAGCTATCAGTGGCGACATCAGTTGTGCATGAGATTTGCACCACACTTGGAGAATTTGTCCATGACAATTGCGCAGTCAAGCCAAGGAGATTCGAACCTTGGATCTCTATATAGACAGGCCTGGATTGCGCAATAGAGGCAAGGCAATTGGCGGTGAGTTTTGAACTAGTAACTTGTTCAAAACTGAGCTAGATTGTGGGTAACTGTATGAGAAAGTACTGAGTACTTGTGAGGAGTATTGTACTGAGTTAGTTACTTGATTTCTCCATTATAATATACACAATAGCTGCGGGGTTTTCAGCTATAAGCTTTCCCCATACATAATGTGTTAATGTGTATGATGATTTGATGTGTTATCGCTTGATTTTATTTCCGCATGTTTGATGATCTGAGTGGAAGAGATTATGTGTTGCATATAAATTCGAATTGTATGTGATCAGGATAGTCTCGGTGGATAATTAATCATTATTCAGCAAATTTCTACACTATCCACACCCTATTCCATGGAGATTTGCTGACAACGTTGTGAGGATAGCTAGCTTTCCATGAGGAGAACATGGTATCAATCGAGCTTTGAGATGGGGGACGCACATTCAGTCCGGTCAGGAAAATGGACCAGACCTCCTTCACAAAATCGCAAGCTATAAACAGATGATCTGAAGTTTCCAGAGCGTTTTGTGCAGAGGACACATCGATGTGGACCTGCTATGTTCCTTTTGCACAAATTTTCCCCTGTCAGAATTTTATTGTGGAACAAATTCCAGAAGAAGAAATTGATTTTGGGGATGCTGAAGCTGTCCCAGATCTATTTACACATTGGCTCCGGATGAGGCGAATCCTTTTTACTTTGCATCTGAAGATACCCTTGTCTTGCTGTATACACCCCCGTCTTACCCCAGCCCTAGGATTCTTCTTCTTCTGTATGCACTGGAGCGAAGTCAGAAATAGCGTCTTTAAGAGCATCTAACTGTGGTTTTAAATGCGCTGGGATTCTTGGAAAAATCCAGAGCTGCCAGTTTCCATTGCTGTCCCAACCCGAAATGTCCTCTATTTTCCTGATTCCTTTTGCATATAACCAATCTCTTATCTTAGAGATTTCGTTTACTTCTGCTAGAGGGGGATGTCCCATGACACTGTCTCTCCAAAGCATTGTGTTTTTGCCATTCCCAGGAATTCGATACAGGTAGGATCTAAAAAATTTAATACCTTTGCTACACAACTTCCAGGCCTGCGTTCCTTTAGGGGATTTCTCCACTGTGAAGGATTTTATTGACTGATTTTTAAGATATTTGAGCTTGAAAATCTGGCTGACTGGGTGATTAGGCTCAGCGTAAAGCTGCCATAGTAATTTGCAGCCCAATGATAATTTTGCGTGCAGAGGATCGCGAATTTGCATACCTCCTTCTATAAGTGGTCGTTTCACTCTATCCCAACTAATTAATTGAAATCTGTTGTTATTTCCACGACCTCCGTTACAAAGAAAGTTGTGCATGAGTCCGGAGATTTGGTCTGAGATTAGTTTTGGAGCCAACATTAGAGAAGCCTGGTAAGTGGGCAGAGCCGTAAGAATGGAATTGATGAGCGTGAGTTTGCCTCTGGTAGTGAGCCAAAAGCCTCCCCACGCAGCGATCTTCTTCTTGAATTTCGAAATTACTTCCTCCCACAGTTGATTTTTGTTGGAGCCCAGCGTTATTGGGAGGCCCAAATATTTAATTTTATCCCAATCTGGATGACCTGTAAAGCCCAGATCGTTTGCAAAATCCATCAGGTCCAGGGGCTTTGTCTGGCTCCATGGACCAAACAATTTTTGAAATTTCTTCTTCCGTGACTGGGCTCAAGAGTGTGTCGTTATCATCTGGGCTGACTAGATTCAGAATGTTTGTGAGGAAGTCTGATATATCCTCCTCACTTCCATCCCTTTCAGCACTAAGAAGGTTTTGAAAGTGCTTCACAACGACTTCCTTTATTTGGTCAAATCCTTTGCACACCTGTCCGCTGGATGTAGTGATTTATGCAATGTGGTTTCGCGAAAGACGAGCCCTGTACTGTCTATGGAAGTATGTAGTATTTCTGTCCCCATCTTTTAGCCACAAGCTGCGAGACTTTAAACGCCAATATTCTTCTTCGCTTCTAAAGGAGTAATATGTTTTCCTTTGGGCAGATTTTTCTTTATCTAAATCCGTTGGGGAGATTTCTTTCTCTTCCAATTCAAATTGGAGTTCTTCCAGCTGATGGACTACTTCTTTCCTATGACTAGTTGGGGATTTTATAGCCTTCTTAATCCAGTCTTTTAGAGCCTTATTAGCATTTTTCATTTTCTGTTCCCACACAAAGCTTGGGGAGCCTAAAACATCTACTCTCCAAGCTGTTTGAACTGTTTCGAAAAACCCTTCTCTTCCAGCCCAGAGAGGGCTGAAGCGAAAAGGAAGAGGGCCTAAGTCTTCTTCTTCCTTCAGGCAAAAAAGGATTGGTTTGTGATCCGAGGTAAGTTTTGGAAGAATCTTGGTCAACGCAATTCTTTTGTCCATCATAATGGAGCTGCTGGTGAGAAATATGTTCAGCCTTGTTGATATGTGGTTTTCCCCTGTTTTATTATTGGTCCAAGTGTATTCTCCTTTCACCGGCTTGAAATATACTAAATCCCACTGGAGAATGAGATTTTCCATTGTGGAGAGGAGAGGATCCCTTGAGAAGGTCACACCTCTCTTCTCTTTGGGGTCCAAGGTCTCCTCCTATGACTATATTCATAAGATTGAGGTGCTCTAAATAATCCGAAAGTGTCTTCCAACACTCTTTCTTTTCATCGTAATGCACAGGAACATACATATTGAACAGAGCTAAGTTGAGGTTGTTGCCTGTATGGCGCAGTTTAGTATATATCCAATGTTGAGTCTCATAGGATCTTTCTAGAGAAAAGGTGTTTTTAGACCAGAATGTGCCTATTCCTCTAGCTGAACCTCTAGCACTGACTACCTTTCCTGAATCAAATTTCCATTTTGTGTTGCTAGTGTTTAGAAGGATCTCCCCTTCTATTTTTGTCTCTTGGAGCACGAGTATGTCTGTGGATTCCATTTTCAGTAAATATTTAATAGCCTCTGCCTTAGTGGGATTTCCCAAACCCCTGCAGTTCCAAGAGACCATCTGCATCATTTACAACTTGATGGGGTGGGTCCACCTCCCTTGGGAACCCTTGGTCTAGTATTCCTTTTGAGGGTCATCTCAATGGTGGTTTGACTTCCAAGGGTTTTTTGTCTTTCTGATTCTTCTTCCCTGGTTTCCTTATTTGATTTCCTTCTGACTCTCTTTGATGGCCTCTCGAAGGTCTCATCATCCGAAGAGCCCTCATTTTCTGTGTTCTTTTTTTTTTTTTAATTATATCTGCATATGAAGGGGAAGCAGTATTGCCTGGAATCGGGTTTGAAGAGTTACTTGGATCTAGAGAGTCGGTGTTGTTCAACTAGGGAAGGCCTTCCCGTTCTGCCTCTGGAAGATCTGAGGGTGATTTGAGAGATTCAAAGGGGTTTTTTTCCTCCTCGATGCTGATGGTTTCCTTTCTTCCAGAGATTTGAATGCTTACACTTTCTTGCCCTGATTTGTTCCCTGTCTCTTTGCCTTTGTTTTTATTGTTCTGCCTATTGTTTGTTGTTTTCTTTACTTGTTTCCATTGTTCTCCTTTTTCTTTCTTTGTTGTTTCCTCATTTTTTTTCTTGTAGTATCTTGCGAAGTGCCCGTATTCGTGGTAATGTCGGCATTTAAAGGGGAGCTGCTCGTTGTCAAGCTCGTGGATATGAGTCCAGTCCGTAACTGAGAGTTTGATGGCTTCAGGTAATCCGACTCAAGGTCGACCTCTACACATGAGAACTGATCCTTCCTCGGAGCTTGATATATGTATCTGCCTAGAGCATTGCCAATGGATTGCAGCGAACTCTGGTTCCAACAATGGAGGGGAAGATGTGGTAGACGCACCCATACAGGCACAGCCGTGGGCACGTCCTGTGCTGGATCAAAGTCTGGAGACCATTTATTCAAATAAATCCCTTGAGGGCCCATGAAATATGGCCTGTTTCTGAAGATCAGGCTTCTATATTCCGCATTATCAAACACGAAAACAAAGAACCCTTTGCCAACGAAATGGCTTTTTATTCCTTCCTTGACCAGAGGTATCCAGTTCCATTTAACCCATTCTTCAACTGATTTCGGGGATGGCCATAGCCCTGTGAACTGACCAATGAGGCCTCTTTTGGCTAGGTTCAGCGTTGTTTTGCAAGTTTCTTCCACAGGCAGAGTCACCGTGGGGATGTTTTCTAGTTTTTTGACGAACTTTTGCTGTGTTCCGGAGGCCGGGCGTTTCCCAGCAGCTGCAATGAGAGATCTGAATGCTTCCAGTTCAGAAGGCGGGGGAGGAGAAGCCTCAGGGCCGCCTCCGTGATCCATAGCGAAGAAGACTGTGCGGAGGAGGAAGGCTCTAGCCGGGCGCGGCTAGGGCAACATCAGATTGACCATGTGCGCGTGCAGAGGTACACAAATCTACTTCTAAAGCCAAGTTTTAAACCAAAGAAGATGAAAGTTGAGATGTGCCGTGTAGGCACAATGCGTTGTGCAAGTTCAAAAGAAACACAGGGGGGGCGACTCAGTGCATCGCGCTAGCCCAGAGCGCTGCGATACCTTGTCAAGGCGCCACGCAGGGAAAAACAACACCGCTTCTTAAGGTTGACTGAGCATTTTTACTAGGTATAGTTTGAAGCATATTGGGCAGAATTTTAGAGTTTTTATTTTTAAAGGAATGGATTGAAGCACTGGAGCTACTGGTTCTTAGTGTACCACAGGGGCACACTATCCCAAGTGGAGCCACTATTATCACTATAAAAATTTTCTGAAACTTGGTCAGTTACACTTGTTCCTAAGTCATAATGCTAGATAGGGTTAGAGTCATTTTTATATTTTTAAAGGTCTAGATCATGGGTTAAAAGTATCATTCCATCACCGAACAATGTTCATTAACCTTGTTTCATTCTTCAAAGATTTTATGCCACGTTTTGAAACCCATTTTTAAAGTTTTTTTTTTTTTTTCGAAAATTTGATGAATAATCCACGAAACCACGTTTTCGTAGCGCGCTCAATGTAAAAAGTTGATTTTGTGCTAGGAAAACGCTGGTGATTTCGTAGCGCAAAAACCCAAATTTTCAAATCATGCGCTATGAAATCGGGGATTCTCAGTTTTGCATTTGAGCTGTCACATTTGTCAAATACAGTTAAATTCCTCATCATTAGGTGTCATCAACGAGTTCTCCTTCACGCATGCAACCATTCATTGTAATTATTAGGGGTCATTTGTCATCGATTAGGGGTTAAGAGGTAATTTGAATTATATAATTCAAGCTATTGACATTGAAGAGTCTCCCCTAGTACAAGCAGACTTCATCAAACTGGATATGGGTGGCAGCGAATCAAAGAAATTGAAGACATCCAAAAGGTTAGATTTTTAGGATGAAGTGGAAAAGTTTATCTTTAAGCCCAAAAAACCCTCAACTAGGCACTCCAAGAAGTTGAAACAGTCAGACATGGAGATAGATCAAACAGGAGGTGAAAGTGCTAATGTTTTTGAAGAAACCACAAATACATCATTTTCAATGCCTGAAGAAGATAAAAACAAGGTTTTCAATATTCAGAAGGAAAAGAGCACCTATGAAGATGTCAACACAAACTCATATTTGCAAATAATGAGATTGATAAGTTGAAGAAAAAGGTGAGAGTGCATTCAGAAGAAAGGGCAAACTTTGAAAGGATGAAAGGACTGTGGGAGATGAAGAAAAATCCAAACCCTGAATTAATTGATAGTCAAGCTCAATTCTTCATATGGACCCTACCTGCAATCAAAGAAACAAAATTCATTAGGATGGTCAATACCAAGCTAAGGGAAAACAATGGAAGGCTTAAGAGGAGAGTAGAAGACCTGGAAATACAGCTAGCACAGTTTGAAGATCAGTCACAGCTAAAATAAGTGCAAACAGTAAGTGTCATCCTTTAACAAATTTTTGAGGTTATGTGGTAATATCTCATTTTTGGAGCTATTTAAAGTTGATGTTTATGGGTTATGAAAGTTGATATACACCTGGAAATATAGTATTAAAGGGTTGAAAACTAAAATTTTGGAAGGAAGTTGTGAAAAGTGAAGACTCAGTAGTTTCCTAGCGTGCTACGAAACTACTGTAGGATGCAGTTTGAAGAATTTTTGCAATTTTCAAAGTGAAAAGGGTTTGGTTTTGAGCTTTGACGCGCTACGAAACTACTGTAGGATGCAGTTTGAATAATTTTTGCAATTTTCAAAGGTGAAAAGGGTTTGGTTTTTAGCTTTGATGCTGGTGGGAGGAATATGTAGAATATCAATGAAGATCCAGGAGGTTTGGCACATAAAAATGGAAGTTTGAAGCATGATTTTAAAAGGAAAAGTCTGCGCTATGAAAACAACAGACTCAACAGTTTCGTAGTGTAGCAATATTGACATTTTTTGCACCATTTTGGAGGTTCTGTATTTGCACAGCTAGAAGGTCGAATTCAAATGAAGGTTATAAGACATTCGCCACATGTTTTGAGCACCAGTTCTTTAGCAGTTGGTTCGAATGAACAGAAATGAGGCATTCAACTTTTATACAGGGAACATGCTCCTATTTTGCAGGAATGGATAAGAAGCAGGTTGATGGGGTCTAACAACAAGAAGATAAACAACATCATGGTAGAAGTCTAGAAGAAATAACTGTCAAGCATATTTTTTAATGATTAGATAAGGTTGTTAAAGGTTGTTAAGATATAATAAATAGTGTTTTAGTCCTAGTTGTATTAGGACTGTAATACAGACAGTTTAACTGTCAGTTTGTAAATGAAGTTTGTTTATAAGTTGATAGGTGTCAAATTCAAATTTCTTCTCAAATGTTTGGAAGGAATCCAAGGATGTAATGACAACTCTATAGGAGGGAAGAAATCGAATTGCATAGGGCTGGAAAATGTTATCAGAACAATCTACTTTTGTAAACACTTTGGAGGAGCTGATATATACAGAAGTAGTTTATATTTTCTGAAGCTGAGATTCTTAGTGTACTTCAGTCAGCTTTATCTTCCATCATGTGTTTTACTTCCATAGTTTTGATGCTTATTACTCAGAATTCATGGGAACATGCTCTGACTTCCTTTAAGTGTTAATTTATGGTGAATTGAGTTCTTAGGTCCTATCTGTGGATGGTTTTATTCAATGTTCGATGATTATTACTCAGAATTCATGGTCATTCATGCTCTGAATTCCTTTAAGTGTTAAGCTTGGATAAATCTCTATTAAATACTCTCCTTCCAATACCTTAATGTATCATGACTCAGAATTCATGCACACATGCTCTGATTTCCTTTGAACCTCAAGATATTGAGACTTTCCTGAATGTGTCATCCTTTCATTGAAATATATACAAGCCTCAATTTTATAAGAAGAGCTATTTTGTTATCTTATCCATATCACTGACTCCATAGCCCAATGGTAGCTTGTCTTCATCTTTCAACCTACAAACATACAAAACCACAAACCATAGAGTTAGCCATCTATCTTTATACAAAATCATTAACCCTTGAGAGAGCCCTATCAGGCTGAGGAGGCTAAGCCTCAGCTAAAATATTGGTTTGAAATAGTTACACTGAGGTAGTCTGATCAAAAACCTATCAGGGTTCTATTTTGGTGATAACATTGTCTAAAGCACTAGGTTGGATGCAGACGAGATCACAGTAAGGGGAAGGCACGAAAGCAGTCTTAAAATGTATTAAGGGAAGAAAACCACTCATCCTTCAAGCGATGCATGCTGTCTAAGCACCAGTATGAGGATTGGGTTGGACACACTCGAGATCAAGCAAGATAAGGGTTGGAAGCACACAAGATCGGGCAAGATAAGGGTTGGACGCACGCGAGTTCAGGCTAGAGAAAGGTTGGACACCGCCTTTGTGCATAGGAAAGAAGGGTGATGCTCATCATTCAGATGCCACCACACGAAGGTTGCGCTCTGTCTTCACCGATCCACTGCTCTGTGATTGTCATTGTCACATTAAGCCAGGGATTCTATCTCACTATTTTATCATAGGATTTGACCCATTCAATACGCTGTTGGTCAAACTGTTGTAACTAATTTCAGGCCAGACTATACTAAACTCTTCCTTTTCATGGGTGGCGTATAATTTGGGTGTTTGCATATATATTCATAATGGGCAACATATGATTATGGGTATTAAATTAGAGTACATATAAAATTTCATATGCATATATTTGTAGTTGGGCCCCATTGGTGTATGGATTATGGTTATTTAAATTAAGTTTTATGGATTTTATATGGAATTTATTTGAGTTCCATTGTCTTTATTTCCAATAGTGGTAATATTTACTCATTAGAGTACATTACAGTGGTATTAAAGCGACCTTGACCATAAATGAGTACTATTTTTTGAGGATAAAACAACAGAAAAATGTAGCACATGAAATTATGGAACCGACACATAGAGCTACCTTGAAGGAGATAGAACCCATGGATACAAGGATAATAAGAAAGGAAAATAATTGCAAATATGAATCCAAAGACCTAGGAGAGGAGGAGAATAATAATAAATATGTGGAAAAGGGATCGACTCAAACATAAGGAACAACTATTGTGGTTGGAAGTGAAGTCCAATATCAAAATATCAAGAGAAAAATTGAAGTAGCTACATAACAAAAAAGGCCTTGCATTTTCAGCAACAACAAAATCATTGCCTAAGAATGAATTCAATCACAGGTATTCTACTAAATTAGTTAACAACATAAAGTCAAATGCTGATGTAGGAAAGTATAAGACAAATGCAAATGTTGACCTCGGAAAGCATAAGAATTCTGTCTGTGAGAGATTATTAGGAACATAAAGACTATTGCATATTAACTTGAGCTCACAATATGATACACCAAAATTACGTGACAAGGTAGCTCGATGCATATGTTTTCAATTTCTTGTGTTAAAATTTCCAACACCCTTTGATCATGGAAATTATCCTAGCCCCAATCATGTTTATGACCACGGAAGAGAGGTGAATACTAGACAAGATAATTTTCCTCCTTTTCCCAAGTTAAAAACTATGAAAATTATTAAGCAAGAATTGCACTGCCCAGTGAATGAAGTTTTTATACTTTTTGAGGGACTTGTAGTAGCAACATCATTTGGATAGGTGTATTTGTGCTTGACTAGCCTATTCATGGAAGCATGGTATTTCCAAAAAACACTGGTTTATTATAGAGGGGCCATCAAGTTGAAGCTTAATTTTTTGGATGCTCAACTGAGCCAAGAAAATGTGTTAAATGTTGTAAGAAAGTCTCAAGATGCAATTTTGCGCTACCAACAAGTGATCCAATTGCGTCTTGACTATGCGATTTCCTTTGGATTTTTTTCCGATGTTTTTTATAAACAAGATTTGGCATTAGCATACTACATACAATCTATCATCCTAGAATCTGCTTTTTGGGAGGCATACAATAAGCTGGGAAATACACTGAAAAATGTTGGGAAAGTGGTCGAAGCAATTGCTTGTTACCAAAGCTACCTTAAACTTCATGAAAATTTTAGGGGTATGGAATGGAATATGGTAAATATGGATGCTACTCCTGTTTGTATGATACAACTGTTGTATAATACAGGGGATGTCAAAGGTACTCAAACAGTTGCCTTCAATTTTCCAAATTATGAGAAAATAGTAAACCAGGTGGGAACTGCCATGGTCATGCTAAAAAATGTTGCAGCGACTAAATTAAGTTCTATTGCAGGTACATGCATTTTTGAGGAACAAAATAAATATTTGATTTTGAATCCATGTTCAAACATATGGTTTTCCATGAAAATTTTCATGGGATTAAGCTTTCCAATAGCAACCAGACACTTGAGAATAGAACAAAAGGAGAACTTCTCATAGCTCTGGATGAAGATGCACCGAATGATTTTTCAAGCTTCATGGCGAAAAATCAATATGAACGACAATACGCTGTATAAATCCTACACATGTACATCGCAGAACCAGATTATATAAGCACAACATTGGTAATTATCTTCGATAATTTTATAAGGGAGGATTTTAGTGACATTATTGTCTTCTTAATGAAGCAAGAGTGAATTGGGATACTCTTGCAAGAGCTTGCTACACATTTGTTTGAGAACATACCAAAATTATTTGTTGTTGTCAAAGCAGAAAATTGTCCAAGGATAAATGGAGGTCCTGCCAAGGTGATAGTTGAAATCATTTCCAGCAGCCATGATGTGTTTACATATATTACTCCAAGGAAACACATGATGATTATTTTCGATCCAAAGTTAATAATTGTGCAAAAAGATCTCCAGAGATAGAGCTGGACTTTGCAAATCGGATTTCTGAAGTATTCTCACAATTGGTAGGTTGGTTCAATGAACTTTCCAATGAGATTGATCCAAGTTGAAGGTCATTTGGGACGTTTGCTAATGAAGATCCTCAGATAACTAATCATTTTGTAAAAATTCTACCTCCCCAAGTGGATGAGAATTGTCTTCCACGGACAGTCAGTTGGCCTGGTCCTATTGCTAGTATTATAATGAGGTGACCAAGAATGGAAGAAGAGAGAAGGAAGAATGGAACATTGATTTCGTTGTTGTCATGTACAAAGTAGGTGGTAAGGAAACAAAGGATGAGATGCAAGAGGTTAACTGTGGTGGATCAGTTACACTTCATTTCCAAGATGATGAACATCAAAGGCACATGATCAACACTAGGGCGATGTATGTGCTTGATTGTAGTTGTGCATCAAAATAAGAGACAAAGAGAAGGGGACATGTCAATGCATTGATCAATTTCTTACTTAACCTTGGATTAAAAGAGCATACATACTATGCTTGGAAGCCCTATTCATTCACTCAGGGAAAACCACTTCAAAGACAATAAACATGCCCTTTCCCCATGATAAATGAAAGTGGAAAATGGATACCACCACTTTTATCCCATCAAATAGGCATGATTATGCTTGAAAAGGAGAAAAGTTTTGGTGAAAATTATGTTGTTGGAAGGAGTGGGTGGTTTGATTCAGAGCACTCCTCAATTGACAAACAAAATGGTGGATTTGAAGACACATTGCAAGCCTTGAACCTAGAAAGGAATCCGATAAAATAAGTTAAGAATTTGCCTTGGATAAAACTGATGCAACAAGGTTTGATGATACCTGTCCATTATTGTTGGATATAGATACTTTTGCAAAGGTGGGAACATTTCCATATTCAAATATTTCCAGTGAATCTAAGCTGAACAACAAAGCTGATATTGTCTTAATGGATTCGGTAAGGGTCATGTTGTGGATAATGTGAAGAAATATAATATTGGGAATGGAAAGGCTTCGAGAGTCTAAAGATGCCAAGCAAGGCCACGAGGGAATTTTGTTGCAGGTTAAATATGATCACATTCTTCACCCTAGAATAAGACCAAGTTCAACTTTGGATCATACTATGTATGAAGGTGTTACAGTCAAAGATATTATTTTGCGTTTGGAAGAAACAAGCGAAGACCAGTGGGAAAAAATTGTGTGTAGTTGATAATGGTGTTGGGATTAAATTTTGATATGCACATGGATGGACATGCTTTCATTGGGATGCAAATCCTCAGGGAAATTATACTATTCAAGGGCATTTTGTGATCATTGTGACCAAGAGTTAGCTAAAACAACTACTTCGATGGGAAGAGGAGATTCATCAACACAAGAGATTTTGGATCATGGAATAATTATACAAACTCTGGATCATGTGCCCTGAGGGTTTTTTATAATCATCTAGAACCCAAGAATACAGGTGGATTGCTTGGGACAAACAATATTAGGTGGGGAGAACTGTAATATCCCCAAAGGGTTGACCTGGTTTGACCAAATAATAATAAAATAATAAATAGATAAATAAATAAATAAGTGTGATTAACCCATGGTTTTTGTTTTTGGCCACAATTGATCGCCCACAGTTTCTACATAGCAGCCAACTATAAAAGGAAGACAATTTCTACATAGCAGCCAACTATAAAAGAAAGAAGAGGATCGAGAGTGAGGCATGGAATTTGGTTTTATGGCTATTTATATTTGAGAGCTCAGGTAAGTTTTCACGTGAATATTTCAAGTGAGATCCTCAACTTCTCTTCGGTGGGACCAGATCTCACCCTAGGGGGGCGAAACCCAACTTCAATGGTTTCTCTAATCACCCTAGTTGGTCCAGTTTATTTTCTTTTCTTTTTCCACTGAAGAAAGGGCTTTGTGCAATTATATTCATTAGATCATCAAAGATATTCTTGCAGGGTCTCTGGAAGGAATCTACGCTAAGGGGAGGATCCCGTTGGTAGCAGAGAATCAACATATCAATTAAATAAGCTAAAGGAACATCCCGGTGATAGCACATGTAGTGATCCAGGTCGACCCATCACCCAGTGAGAGCCACATATCTCATTATGCTCACACAATACACAGGGCCGCCTTTGCCGTGATTGCTGAGCACAAGGAGGGCTGACCAGTAACCTTGTGAAACTAGAGGATGTTAAGGAAGTAATTCATGGTGCACATTTTCTTAAGCACTAGGCTAGATGCAAATGAGATCACAACAAGGGGAAGGCACAAAAGCATTATTAGAGTGCAGTAAGGGAATAACGCCACTCATCCTTCAAGCGATACAGGATGTCTAAGCACTAGTACGAGGATTGGGTTGGACACATACAAGATCGGGCAAAAGAAGGGGTGGACACTGCCTTTGTGTGCAAAAAGGAAGGGTGTTAGTCATCAATCGAATACTACCAGGCGAAGGTTGTGCTCTGTCTTCACCGATCCACTGCTCTGTGACTGTCACTGTCGCATTAAGCATTAGGGGAATTTTGAAGTCTAAAATGGGCCTCCTAAGGAAATTATAAAATAATAGTGGAAATAATAAAATAATATTTAATTACATCATCAAATTTTAGAGGGAAAAAAGAAAAAACTACTTTTTCAACTCGTATATTCAACTTATCTCCCAATTTTTTTACACAAATTTCGAGCGGGAGTACTCGTTGGATGAAAAATTTAATTCTTCATCCAAGGAGTACCTATGTTTCATACTTTTGATGGTCTCTGCTACACGAAAAATGAGAAATACATGAAAAATGTGATTGCAATCACGATTTTTCATGTATTTCTCATTTTTCATGTAGCAGGTTCCATCGAAAGTATGCAACATGGGTACTCCTTGGATGAAGAATTAAATTTTGCATCCAATGAGTACTCATGTTGGAAATTTGAGTAAAAACTTTGGGAGATAAGTTGAAAATACAAGTTGAAAAAGTAGTTTTATTATTTTATTATTTTTTAATATTTTTACCCTTTTACTTAAAAAATGGTGAATCATCCCCCATGGTTGACATCATCATCTTGAATCCTATTGGTTCTTATAAATTTTATTTTGGTTGTACATTTTTTCTTAGGAGGCCCATTTTAGACCTTAAAATTTCCCTAATGCCAGGGATTCTATCTCGTTGTTTTATAGTATGAGTTGACCCCTTCAATAAGTTGTTGGTCAAACTACTGTAACTGATTTCAGGCCAGATTATAATAAACTCTTCCTTTTTAAGGGTGGCATATGATTTGGGTGTTTTCATATATATTCATAATGGGCATCGTGTGATAATGGGTGTTAAAATAGAGTTCATATAAACTGTCATATGCATATATTTGTAGTTGGGCCCCATTGGTGTATGGATTATGGTTATTTAAATGGAGTTTTATGGAGGTTATTTGAGTGCCATTGTCTTTATTTCCAACTGTGGTAATATTTCCTCATTAGAATACATTATATTTAATTATTTTTAAATTGAACTTGAAGTTGTTTATGTAATAATGGTAAAAAAGGGAGCGGCACTTCCACAAAAATATAAGATGTTAGTTTGCTCAAATATTAGAAATGTGAAGAATACAATATTTTCAAAGTATTATTCATCCATCCTAGATCAATCATAAGTATGGATTTATCAAACATTGAGAGGGATCAAATATCTCAATGTGCAAACCTTAAAGAGGTTTGCACATCTAGAGATTTGATCCCTCTCGACACTTGATAGATCCAGATTTATAATGAATCTAGGTTGCTTTAATATATAATATATATATATATATATATATATATATATATATATTTGCTACAATTTGTTAATGAAACATTGCCAACCCATTCATGTTAAATATAATACCTGGAATACTCAAATCACTGTCTCCTATCCTATCATGTACAAATAAGACTTAGATATAACACCCAAAATCACTCTCAGTTGACCCACTTCTTTGAAATATACCCCTTTTCTTTCTAACAATTTTAAAATAGGGACCCTTATCATCCTTTTTTCCCAATTTGGATAAGACAGATGCCTCCACCCTAACCAATGCCTCCACCCTAATTAATAAGTCAAATTAATTACCTCCTTTCTATCCACCCAGTTAAATAGGTTAGATGAGGGCCATTGTTGATAACATCAAATACACAAATATAACCATTCATAAAAATACAAAATTTTACAAGTTATAATTAATAGATAGAAATTATATGTTTAAAAGTAATACTAATCCATTAGATTGGATTTGTCTGCGGGTGGGAAGTGAGCTTTGAACGACGAAATGGCCTGTGTTATGGTTTAACACAACTTTGTTGCCGCCGCCGTCAACGTTGAGGTGGCAAGTTTGTTGCATCTCGCACAATGTCTTCAGTATCCTAGTAGTAGCAAGATACTGTCCAAACTACTAAAGTTGTTCCAGGAGAGAAAGAGAAGACTGTTTTTGACAGATTCAAATAAATAAAACTTAAGAATGAGATTATTAATAATATTACATATGCTCAGTTTTGGAAGTAGACTTCTAGCTCCCAAAGCAGGCTACTGTCAGTTTTTGATTCAGAGAAGGGGAAGATGCAGATGGCCTTCCTTGAGGCCCAAATTCCACAGCCTAAATCAACATCAGATTACAAGAAGACATCTTTTGAGTTTGACACAAAAGATATTCATCCCATTGACCAAATGGAGATGCATAAACAAACAGGTGAAATGATTTGCTCCACTCTAACCAACACTACTATGACTGTTTCCAAATTGCATGGTTCACCTTCTAATACTCAGTCACAGTTGAAGATGGAAAATATTTCTTCTCTTGCAAAGGACACTAGGATTATATCCTTAGAGGATTTAGTAGTGAAGATGGGTTATGATCCTGCAAACATGAAAGCTACAGAGGAATTGATCAAGAAAAAGAATATTGACATTGCAGCATTGAGGAAGTAATTGAGGTTACCAGCCATTGAAGATCCTCTCACAAAGGATATTGAATAAACATAAAATCAGAAAATTGATATGATGAAGCTGATCATGGAACAAAATGTTCAGATAAGACAAATGGAAACTGAGTTGGAGAAAATGATCAAGGAGAAGGAGCAGAGTGAAAAGCTATCCATGGTTCCTCTAGATGTTGTACCTCTTACAACAATTCCCAGCATAGCATCTGCAACCTCCATTGCACCTACTACATAGTCTACTGAGGGTGCTAATCAATTGACAAAAGCTATGGAGAATTTTTCAATTCAGATAGAAGAAATTAAAAAGTTGCAGGATCAAGTCAAGGCACTACAGGACTAGAAGACCAAGAGTGAAGCTTCACACTTTGCTGAAGCTCGGAGAGCTTAGAAGCTGATTGAGAGACTACATAAATCTAAAAGGGAATCAACTATTGGACAGACCTTGACCCAAGCCAAGGAAATTATTTGGACTAATATTATGAATTCTACGGCTGAAATTTGGCCATGTATTTAGATTATTTTTGAGTAGAAATATTTGATTAAGAAAGCAACATAGGCCATTATAGAGATTAAAGAACAGTTGGAAGACATGCCTGCCACAACTACAAACATAATTAATTTCCTAAATTTTAAGAACATATATGAATTAGATGATTTAGGAATTGATGATAGAACAGAAACAATTTTGAAGGTAAAGAAGATTCTGACCAAAAAGAATATTGTTGCTCAGTTGGAGGAGAAATGTCGGAGTTCGGAGATAGTCGTAAATAGAGTTTTCACCAGCATAGAAGCTTTAAATCAGAAAGGTCTACCTAGCTTATATGTAATTAATGAAAAATTGATTACTCATGAATATTGTATTAGAAAATTGAAAGAAGTAGCCAAATGCAGTTCAAAATTTGCAAATATTAAATACAACATGACATGCATGGATTTTTTAGAAGCGACGGGGAATGATTTCTTCATCCAGCATGAAGTAAATCATATTTTTGTGGTAAGGCTAACATTTTCCAGGTAGACTGAGGCTGAACCAGAAGGTAACTAAGTTAACCATTCCAGATGAAGACAAATGGGACAAACTTTGTGAATTACTAAAATGATTAGTAATTCGGATGCAGTAAGAAGATATGCTAGCACATTAGATAACACATCAGCCAACGCAGCAAAAAAAGAAGAAGCCAATTCAACAACTGAATCCTCCAAAACAAAGCCACCTCTCCATGCAGTTTTCCACCTTGCCTATTACTCTGCAGAGATTGATTATATTGTTTAGAATAGTGCTAATTATACACTATCGGTAGAGACAACGATTTTGTAATGATTTTGTAACTTATTGTATAAATACTTCACATTTTGAAGTATTCCTGGTTGATTGTTGAATATAATTTTCTCCAAGTTATTGTAATTTTCTGGTTGCTGGACACATCAATAATACAAGGACATTCTTCACAGAATCCATGTGGTGTACGAATTGGTGATGTTTTTCTTCTGTTCAGGTGTTTATTCATTGTTTTCTTTCACTGTCATTAATTAAAAGGATAAATTACATTACAGAAATGGTGACGAATAGGATTTGTTGGAATATGCATCCTATTCTGGCTGTAGGTAATTTCTATGTTTTCCACTGAAGTCAAATTAAAGAATTCTTCATTTCTCCTTAGTTTCAACTGGCATTAGGGGAATTTTGAGGTCTAAAATGAGCCTCTTAAGGAAATTATAAAATAATAGTGGAAATAATAAAATAATATTTGATTACATCATCAAATTTTAGAGGGAAAAAAGAAAAAACTATTTTTTCAACTCATATTTTCAACTTATCTCCCAAATTTTTTACTCAAATTTCAAGTGGGATTACTCGTTGGATGAAAAATTTAATTCCTCATCCAAGGAGTACCCATGTTGCATACATTCGATGGGTCCTTCTACACGAAAAATGAGAAATACATGAAAAACGCGATTGTAATCACATTTTTTAATGTATTTCTCATTTTTCATGTAGAAGGGTCCATTGAAAGTATGGAACATGGGTACTCGTTGGATGAGGAATTAAATTTTGCATCAAAAGTACTCCCACTCAAAATTTGAGTAAAAAATTTGGGAGATAAGTTGAAAATACGAGTTGAAAAAGTAGTTTTATTATTTTATTATTTTTTAATTTTTGTACCCTTTTACTTAAAAATGGTGAATCATCCCCCATGGTTGACATCATCATCTTGAATCATATTGGTTCTTATAAATTTTATTTTTGTTGCACATTTTTCTTAGGAGGCCCATTTTAGACCTCAAAATTTCCCTTATGACCTTTCATTTCTTCCATTTCATATTCATTTAAAAATCCTGAAAGATCCAACTAGTGCAACCTAGCTTTCCCTGTGAAACTCCTTCAAAGTTTGATGCACACCTAGTTAATTTTTAGACTCCATAGCCCAATGGAATAATAAGATTTCAATCAACCAAACAATCCAATCAAATTACAAACAAACAAACAATTTGCACAGTAATAACTAGCATAAAACTTATATAAAACAAAGCTAAAATTTACAGAGAGATCCCTCTCTGAAGCTGGCAGGGCTAGATCCCATCTTCCAAAGCAATTTTGATGTTTTCCTCTGTGTTTACTCTCACAATCTCATAAATTACAGAACGATAACACCTTCCTTGAAGATAACATTAGGCCATCTAGCTACTCCCATTTGCTCAATTCTTTTTAGATATCTTATGAGTCACACCATAGAAATTGCTTCGATGGGAGTTGCTCTTGTTTCACTCAACATTATCTCATAAGGTACCGAACTTTTTATTTTGGAATTGCTTATGATCAGGCGTTTTTGGATTTTCTCAATTTGTTTCCATTTTGAAACGAGGGTGCTGGTGGCCCACAATTCACACCCATATAGCATCATTGGACAAACCAGGAGTCCAAAAAGCACTTTAATCATTTTCAAATCCCATAACTCTACCTCTCTACATCTGGTTTGAAGAGAATATAATGCTTTCCACCCTCCTAAAATTCTCTTCTTTCTGTAGTCCTCCCAATTAAGTTTGTTGTTGAGATCAATCCTGAGGTACTTATACTCATTTACTTCTTCAAGGATGTTTCCTTCAAAGAAGAACATATGTTGACTCTGCTTCCTTTTATTGGAGAAAATCATTATTTTGGTCTTGTTAGTATTGACTTGCATCCCCACTGCTTTATAAAAATTCTTAAGTGCATATAGGTGCATCTGCAATCCATGGGATGATTTATAAATCAATACAAGATGATCAACATATAAAATAAGTTTTATAACAAAGTCTCCCAACCGAACACTATCTCCACCTTGCATATTTAGTCACTATTTAAGTTTATCAATATATAAACCAAAAAGAGTAGGTGATAGAGGGAAACCTTGCTTGACTCCAATGCTACTTTTAAGGCTTTCTGAAATACTCACAGAGGTTCTAATTTGATTGATTGTTGTTAGTTTCCTCTTCATATTCCCCCTTCATCTTTGTCCTTGTACATAAGATTTGATAATATTAGTTAAGTTTATCAATGTCCAGATAATGACCACAAAATTTGTTCGATGATCCTAAAAGATTATATTAAAAAAACTCAACAAATTAAAAGCATATACAAATAATTAATTACAAGCACAACTAAATCAATAACTATACATATATATTATCTATTATAATATACAACTTTTTCCTTAATCTTTTGTACAAGATACATCTTCATCTATCGTTATCCTCATTTATAGAATGAATAAATACCATGGAAAATGCAATATAAAAATTCAATTACACTCTATATGTCACTAAAAAATAGATAAAAAAAAAATCATACCCATGTGCAAGGCCCTTAGAACTTGATCCCTACCACGTCAAATGAAAGTAACCCATATGTACATATGGTTTCTCTTTTTTTTTAATATAGTTTTTTATAATCACTATTACTTTTTTCAAAGATATTTTTGAAACATAACACATTAAGTAAACATGATTATTAATTTGATGAGAACTATACCTTCAAAAACAAGAAATCTAGCACTAAAATTCCAATTTTTTTGGCCGTAAAAATTACCAAAATCAACCTTTAAATTGGAAAGTTATGTCTTTTTATTTATTTAACCAGGTTAAAATGAACACTTTTTGCAATCATGATCTTAACAAACTCATAATATTGTTTTCTTTTTTCTTTTTAGGATCAAAATTAGAACTTTTTGAAAGGATAATGTTAATAGCATGTTTAGTTGCAACTAAATAATGGAAATCAACCCTAAAATGAAAAAGAAATGCTCCCAATCATAGATCAAAATTGAAGTCCTCATTGCATAGAAGTGTAGAAAATTATTTTTTATCCAATTGGAAATTAACATTAAATATTACTTGTCAATATTGAAACAAGAAGTATATTATATTTTTATTTTTTTCATTTGAAGGGTAAATATATTTTCTATAAATGTTGTATTTATCAATATTTTTATGTAAAAAAAAAGTATATATCAATTTTCCTTTACAATAAAAAAGAATGTTCAACTTGAATTAGCTTTAGATTTACCAACTAGTGTGAGACCAAATCAAAGTCAATATCAGAACCCATGGCATCGTAATGAAATTTAATTTTATAGGGGTGTGACTCTGTGAGTAAAAATGATGTGTGTGAAAAATAAAGATGAAGTGAGTGAAATGTAATATATATATATATATATATTTTTTTTCATAGTGGTTCACGTTCCTATGTGCCCGCACACATGTACTAGCTACATCCACGGTTTTAATGAATCGCAATGAATCCTCCCGAAGGGATCTACTGTCGGCCTAACACTGAGGCCTAACTCCACGGGCGTCTAGGAGATTTGATCCTGTGACCTCTCAATCTGGGAGTACTTCCAAGCGGGGACTCAACCAATTGAGCTAACCCTTGGGGCTTTAATATATTTTTAATTGTTGTTATGATAAAATCTATTATTTCCTTCCCCATGGTTTTTCCCCAAATGGGGTTTTCCACGTAAGTATATTGTGCACTTTACGAGTTGTCAGTTAAATCTTGTGTCTAGTGTGTTAAATGTTTTTATTTTTTAGTTTATTTTTTTGCTCTTATGAACAACCTTAACACCAACTTCTTTTGTTGTTGCATAGTCTTTTTCTGCAAGGTAAAGGATGATGATCTTAGAATCTAGATGTGACTTCATTTAATTTGTTTTGATTTCATGCACATCTTGTTTTTTTATAAATTATGTTATGTAAATTATGGATTTGAATTTTTTTATAAATTATGTTATGTGCAAGTTTTTTCATATAGAGGTGAAATGCAAAGTGAGACCATTGTTTTGAAAGATTGTTACCATATTACAATTCATTTCAAAGATAAGCAATTAAAAACCTTAACCAACATGGTTTATTAGTTGTGACTGCACTTTCTTCTTCTACTAAACACAACATAAATAATTTGTTTTAGAAATCTGGATTTGAGACTCTGTATTAGATAAATTTTATATTTTAAATGTTTGCAAAATTTTCTTATGTACATAAATTTATGAATAGTTACTTTATACAATTACTTATTGTTATTGTTTTAGTTTTATATATCATAGATGAGTTGGCTTGCAAAATAATGTAGGTGTTTTTATTTTACATGGTTGATTTTTCTATAAATAATTTCTTTTTTAGTTTTATAATGTAGGTGCCTCTATTTTACATGGTTGATTTTTTTATAATTAATTTTTTCATTCTTGTTTTTTTGTTTGAAATACCTAGTTTTTACATAATTTTAACTATTAATATTCACAATTTAAAGAGTTTTTTTTTAAATATAGATTGTCAATCTTAATAATTAAAGTTTTATTTTTATGGTTTAAGAAAAACATTTTAAACAAACTATTGATTAAAATAAAATAAATTAAAAGTAGATTGTCGGAAAATAAATAATACTTTGAAAAGATTTTAGTCTTCACATTTCTAATTTTTGAGAACAGTAACATCTTAAATTTTTATCCAAATACCACTCATTTTTTTTTGCCACTATCACAATTTCAAATTGAATTTAAAAATAATTAAATTTATTTTGATTACTTAAGTTTAAATTGATAAATACTGTGTTAGGTTTTGAAAATAATATTATTAAATATTTTACAATTAATAAATTACAAAATAATCATTTTATATAAAATTTTACATTAATTTTAAACTTCATATGAAATTTTTTTTTTTTAACATGTTATCCTAGAAGAGTTAAATAAACCCTTCAATGTAAAATATAAAACAACAATTTTTAATACTCATAAAATCAACTTCCAAATATAAAAAAAAAAAAAAAAACGTTTATAATTGCACCTCTATGATTTTCCGCACAAAGTTTCAATGTGTTTGAAACAATGATATAAAAACCTTAAATTATTACAAACAAAATTATTTAAAAAAGAAAAGAAAAACCTTTTTTTCTCGAAAATATAGATAATTTTTTTTAACAATTTATTTGAAAATTAAAAAAATATATATATAACTAACCAAATTTTCCTACTTATTTTTTAAACATACATATATATATATATAAAATTAAAAAAATAAAAACATTTATTAAACACTATGTATTAAAAAATTAAAAAATAAGTTAAATTTAAAAATACACATAATAACAAACCAAAAAAACTCCCTTGGATGGGGTGTTGGGTTTGAGAAAGGTTGGGGTGAGTTACTATCCTGCCACCAAGCCACATGGTTAGTGGAGGTGGTGGGACGTTCTTATACTAGTTTAGTTCACGTTGATTGTAAACATGAGGAAATCTCCACTCCACCTTCTCACGTCTAGTATTATTAGGGGAATTTTGAAGTCTAAAATGAGCCCCCTAAGGAAATTATAAAATAATAGTGGAAATAATGAAATAAGATTAAATTACATCATCAAATTTTAGGGGGAAAAAAGTAAAAACTATTTTTTCAACTCGTATTTTCAACTTATCTCCCTATGAGTCTACTCAAATTTCGAGCAGGAACACTTATTGGATGCATAATTTTATTCCTCATCCAAGGAGTACCCATGTTGCATACTTTCGATGGACCCTACTATACGAAAAATGAAAAATACATAAAAAATGTGATTTTCGTTTTTCGTGTAGGAGGGTCCATCAAAAGTATGCAACATGGGTACTCCTTGGATGAGGAATCAAATTTTGCATTCAACAAGTACTCCCGCTCGAAGTTTGAGTAAAACCTTAGGGAGATAAGTTTAAAATACAAGCTGAAAAAATAGTTTTATTATTATTTTTTGTTCTTTTTATTTTTTTACTCTAAAAATGGTGAATCATCCCTCATGGTTGACATCACCATCTTAAAACCTATTGGTTCTTATAAAGTTTATTTTGGTTATACATTTTTCTTAGGAGACTCATTTTAGACCTCAAAAGTTCTCTAATTATGCTTCAATTCATCTGCACTATCAAATTTTCAATGATCTCTAAAACATGAAAAATGATTCTCCCACCCACTGTGCAGACCTAGCCACCTAGTGTGATTGGTTCTCTATTACAATTCATAATGAAGGTTTTAAATTCCTGTCAAGTGGTGGTCACTCATATCAAATTGCAGTTCAGAGATTTCAATGATTATATTATTTTTGGTAGTTTTTAGTCCAATTTTGTGTTGTAGACTTGGTGAATGGGGCCAAAATTTCAACCATTTATTTGTGGCATAAACATTCTATTCATCCCCTCCTCGAAATTGATTGCTATTCCAGGTTCTCCTCTGTCTAGGCTATAGTCTCAAGGCTTTATGTTGGAAAATATGACAAGAAGAAAATATTCCTCTGTCTCCTGGCCAGTCCCATATCCAATTTTTTTTTTTTTCTCGGTAAAACTAATTCTATTTATGAAACATAATAGTACAAAACTGCACCAATCTCAGCTGTGTGAGCCTGAGAATTGGGCTTGATGTTCATGCTTTTACAAAAACGACTGAACTGCCCTGAGTGGGAAACCAGTTCTTGAGAGAGAAAGTTTACCTCCTTTGAAAGGGAAACCAATATACAGTGCATACATTTTAATTTACTAAAAGATTGAAAACTAATAAAGCATACAGCTTGTTCAGCTGATGAAAGCAGCAAGAACCAAAATTTTCCAACGAAAATGTAAACCTGGACCATAGAGGGTTGAAGGAGTTCAAAATCACTGATTCGGAATTGGAGAGTCCAGTTCTTCCACTATTCTGCAACCGTACTCGTCTTCTTCCTCTGCATTGTCCTTATTAGGGGCGTTGTCTTTGCTGAAGAAGCCCTCCTACACTTTGTCAATTTCAAAGATGGATTTCCCAATGCCAAGGGGCGCATTAGGACCAGACACATCATTATTAGCCTGAGAAGGTTGAGGGCAAGGAGGGGTGGTGGCAGAGTAGGGGACAGAAGCCTGGACGGTGCTGGAAGAGCTTTCACAAACAGAAATGGTGACAAAAGCCGTGAGGACTGGCTTGTCAAAGGTGCAGTTGAAGCGAAATTCTGCTTGCTGAGAGGTCTGGCGGAGTGTCGGGCTAGCAGGAGCATGAATAGTAGGGGAAGAGGTCGGAGGAGGGACAGGCGAAGGGCGCTGCTCAGGCGGAACAGAGTGAGAGCCTCCAGTATGCAAAGAGAGACCCCTTGGCCTTCTAGAATCCGAACGAAGGCCCCATTCGTCATCTTCCGCAGAAGAGCTAGAGGTAGGACTAGGAGAAGGGCGAGGGCGGGAAGGGCAACCTCTGCTTGCCCCACGCCTACACCTCATTCGATGCCGAAGTCGAGGCAGCTCCACAGAGTGATGCTTGAGGCAAGAAGCGCAGACAGAGTTTGAGGAAGACCACAACAAATCTGCAGATTGGGTATGCAAACAAGAGGTTAGATTACAAAAATTGCTTTGAGTGAAGTGGAAACCTGGCAGAATTTCCAGACAGCCAAGGAGGTTGCAGCGACGCCCGGTTTGGGTGCGTGCACTTGGCTCTGCATAGTCAACTGGACATGCACCACGAACAAGAGATGGAGAGCTGCAGAAAACACAGGAACCGGTCGAATTCTCTAGAATGAAAGCCATATCAACTTGAACCGACAGAGCGAGGTAATGAAACGGCGAGGCGGAATGAATTAATGCATTGCAGGCTGGTGAATTTACTGCATGAGTTATGGCATTGCAGGGAGCCATATGTCCACTTCGTGCGAGCGCCCTCGAGACTTGCCAGGGGACTAAAGTCCCATCACGTCAAGCTATCAACCGCATCCGGTGTCCCATATCCAAATATTGATAGAGGTTTGCTTTTGAATTCAAAGTTCTGCCAAGTGAGTCTCAATGTAGGAAGTCTCACAAAGCCAAAGTTTGACATCCTCCTGCAACTCGCTCTAACACTGAAGATCAAATTTAAAGAGTAGGTTTGTATTTCATATTGAACGGTTAGAATTATTTAATCCTTTTATGATGAAAAGTTAAAATTAATTGTTCATTTCATGTGAAGCTTAAAATTAATTTAAAATCTTATATATAATATGATTAATTTACAACTTGTTAATTGTAAAATATTTAACAACATTGTTTTCAAAACATAACTCATTATTTATCAATTTAAATTTAAATAATAAAAAATAACTTCAATGTAATATCTCCAATCAGTTGACCTAGTTTGACCAAATAATAATAAAATAATAAATAGATAAATAAATAAATAAAAAATCGATATTAGCCCATGGTTTTTGTTTTTGGCCACAAGTAATCTCCCACAGTTTCTATCGAGGAGTTAGTTATAAAACGAAAAGGAGATCGAGAGCGAGGCATGAAATTTGGTTTTCTAGCTATTGATATTTGAGAGCTCAGAAGAGTTTTCACGTAAGGATTTCAGGTGAGATCCTCAGCCTCTCTTCGGTGGGAACAAATCTCTCCCTAGAGGGTGAAACCCAACTTCAGTGGTTTCTCCAATCACCCTAGCTGGTCTAGTTTTTTTTTTTCATTGAAGAAAGGGGTTTGTGCATTTATATTTATTAGATCGTTGAATATCTTCTTGCAAGGTCTCTAGAAAGAATCTACGCTAAGGGGAGGATACCGTTAGCAGAAGAGAATCACCATACCAGTTAAATAAGTTGAAGTAACGTCCCAGTCATAGCACACACACTGATCCAGGTTGACCCATCACCCAGTGAGGGCTGCATACCTCATTCTGCTCACACCATACACATGGCGGCCCATGCCGTGATCACTGAGCACAAGGAGGGCCAACTAATAACCTTGTGAAATCATAGGACACCAAGGAAGTAATTGGTGGTGCACGTTGCCTGAAGCACCAGGTTGGAAGCAGTTGAGATCACAATAAGGCGAAGGCATAGAAGCAGTCTTAGAGCACAGTAAGGTTGGATGCAGACAAGATCACACCAAGGGGAAGGCACGGAAGCAGTCTTAGAGTGTAGTAAGGGAAGAATGCCACTCATCCTTCAAGCAGTGCATGCTGTCTAAACGCCAGTACGAGGACTGGGTTGGATGCACACAAGATCGGGCAAGAGAAGGGTTGGACACTGCCTTTGTGTGTAGAAAGGAAGGGCGCTGCTCATCATTCGGATGCCACCAGGTGAAGGTTGTAGGAATTTACAGGGTAAGTTCCTTAGATCAAGAACCAAAGGTCACCGCTCACAAACAGATCAAAAATCAGTACACCAGTATAATCACGTGGTTAAAACCCTCAAAGAGGGAAATAGTCCACGGCCTGAGCCAACGCGGCCACTTCAGGAAATTTATTAATATAAAAAGAAAAGTTTCATATGTTTCTCTCATAAACGATTACCGAACAAATGACCCTCCATGCTCTTTAAATACAGATCATGGACCAATCGGATGTTAGGCCACAAATCAAGTGTCGTTAATACCGAGGTGAGAGATAACCGTTGGATCACTACAAATCGCGACCATCGGATTATAAGTTACAAATGTACATGGTAAAGAAACAAACTTTACCTAACTCTACACTAGACTAAGTTATTCTTAACTATTTCCTATGTGTCGAAATATCCTAACAAAGGTTGAGCTATGTCTTCACTGATACACTGTTATGTGATTGTTGTTGTCCACTGTTATGTGACTATTGTTGGCCCATTAAGCCAGGGATTCTATCTCGTTGTTTTATAGTATGAGTTGACCCCTTCAATACACTGTTGGTCAAACTGCTGTAACCGATTTCAGGGTAGATTATAATAAACTTTTCCTTTTTAAGAGTGTAGTATTATTTGGGTGTTTGCATATATATTCATAATGGGAATTGTATGATTATGGGTATTAAATTAGAGTTCATATAAAATTTCATATGCATATATTTGTAGTTGGTCCCATTGGTGTATGGATTATGGTTATTTAAATGGAGTTTCATGGATTTTATATGGAGGTTATTTAGGTGGCATTGTATTTATTTCCAACAATGGTAATATTTCCTCATTAGAGTACATTACAGTGGTAATAGAGCGACTTTGACTATAAATGATTATAATTTTCTGAGGAGCAAACAACATAAATATGTAGCACATGAAATGATGGAACATACACATAGAGCTACCTGGAAGGAGACAAAACCCATGGATACATGGATAATAAGAAAGGAAAATAATTGCACATATGAAGCCAAAGACCCAGGAGTGGAGGAGAATAATAATAAATATGTGGAAAAGGAATTGACTCAAACAGAAGGAACAACTATTGTGGTTGGAAGTGAAGTCCAATATCAAAGTATTAAGAGAAAAATTGAAGTAGCTACATATAGGATGGACATCAACAAAAATGGCCTTGCATTTTCAGCAACAACAAAATCACTGCCTACGGATGAATTCACTCACATGTCTTCTACTCAATTAGTTAACAACATAAAGGCTAATGCTGATCTAGGCAAATATAAGACAAATGCAAATGTTGATCTAGGAAAACATAAGAATTACGTCTGTGAGAGATTATTAGGAACATGAAGATTATTGCATATTAACTTGAGCTCACAATATGATACACAAAAATTACGTGACAAGGTAGCTCGATGCATATGTTTGCAGTTTCTTGTGTTAAAATTTCCAACACCCTTTGATCGTGGAAAATATCCTTGCCCCAATCGTGTTTATAACCAAGGAAGAGAGGTGATACTAGACAAGATAGTTTTCCTCCTTTTCCCAAGTCAAAAACTATGCAAATTATTAAGCAAGAATTGTGCTTCCCAGTGAATGAAGTTTTTATACTTTTTGAGGGACCTGTAGCAGCAACATCATTTGGACATGTGTATTTTTGCTTGGCTGTATTTTTCCGACCTTTTTCATAAACAAGATTTGGCATTAGCACATTACATGAAATCTATCATCCTAGAATCTAATTTTTTGGAGGCATGCAATAACCTGGGAAATGCACTGAAAAATGTTGGGAAAGTGGTCGAACCAATTGCTTGTTACCAAATCTGCCTTCAACTTCAGGAATATCATCCTCAGGTTCTGACAAATTTTAGGGGTATGGAATGGAATATGGCAAATATGGATGCTACTGCTTTTTGTATGATTCAACTATTGTATAATGCAGGGGATGTCAAAGGTTCTCAAACAACTGCCTTCAATTTTCCAAATGATGAAAAAATAGTAAACCAGGTTGGAACTGCCATGGTCATGCTCAAAAACGTTGCAGAGGCTAAATTGCAGGTACATGCATTTTTGAGGAACAAAAGAAATATTTGGATTTTGAATCCTTGTTCATAGATACGGTTTTCCATGAGCATTGTCATGGGATTAAGCTTTCCACACTTGAGAATAGAACAAAAGGAGAACTGCTTATAGCTCTGGATGAAGATGCACCGAATGATTTGTCAAGCTTCATGGTGAAAAATCAATATGAATGACAATACACTGTAGAAATCCTACATATGTACACCGCAGAACCATATTATATTAACATAACATTGGTAATTCTCTTCCATAATTTTATAAGGGAGGATTTTAGTGACATTATTGTCTTCTTAATGAGGCAAGAGCGAATTGGGAGACTCCTGCAAGAGCTTGCTGTGCATTTGTTTTAGAACATACCAAAATTATTTGTTGTTGTTGGAGCAGAAAATTGTCCAAGGATAAATGGAGGTCCTGCCAAGGTGATGGTTGATCTCATTTCCAGCAGCCATGATGTGTTTACAGATATTAATCCAAGGAAACATATGATGGTCATTTTCGATCCAAAGTTAATAATCGTTCAAAAAGAATCTCCAGAGATAGAGCTGGACTTTGCAAATCGGAATTCTGAAGCAGTCTCACAACTGGTAGGTTGGTTCAATGAACTAGCTAATGAGATTGATCCAAGTTGAAGGTTGTTTGGGACGTTTGATAATGAAGATCCTTAGATAACTAATCATTATGTAAAAAGTCTACCAACCCAAGTGGATGAGAATTGTCTTCCACGGACAGTCGGTTGGCCTAGTTCTATTGCCAGTATTAGAATGAGGTGCCCAAGAATGGAAGAAGAGCGAAGGAAGAATGGAACATTGATTTTGTTGTTGTCATGTACAAAGCGGGTGGTAAGGAAACAAAGGATGAGATGCAAGAGGTTAACTGGGGTGGATCAATTACACTTCATTTCCATGAGGATGAACATCAAAGGCACGTGATCAACACTAGGGCGATGTATGTGCTTGATTGTAGTTGTGCATCCAAAGAACAGACAAAAAGAAGGTGACATGGCAGTCCATTAATCAATTTCTTTCTTAACCTTGGATTAAAAGAACATACATACTATGTTTGGAAGCGCTATTCATTCGCTTAGGGAAAACCACTTCAAAGACAATGGACATGGCCGTTCCCCATGGTAAATGAAATTGGACAATGGATACCACCACTTTTATCCCATCAGATAGGCATGAGAATTCTAGAAAAGGAGAAAAGTTTTAGTGCAACTTATGCTGCTGGAAGGAGTGGGTGGGTTGATTCAAAGCACTCCTCAATTGACAAACAAAATGGTGGATTTGAAGACACATTGCAAGCCTTGACCCTGGAAAGGAATTTGATAAAAGAAGTTATGAATTTTTCCTTGGATACAAAATGGTGGATTTGAAGACACATTGCAAGCCTTGACCCTGGAAAGGAATTTGATAAAAGAAGTTATGAATTTTTCCTTGGATAATGTTGACGCAACAAGGTTTGATGATACTTGTGCATTGTTGTGGGATATAGATACTTTTGCAAAGGTGGGAAAATTTCCATATTCAAATATTTTAGATAAATCTGAGCTGAACAACAAAATTGACATTGTCTTAATGGATTATGTAAGGGTCATGTTGTGGATAATGTGAAGAAATATAATATTGGAAATGGAAAGGCTTCCAGAGTCTATAGATGCTAAGCAAGGTCACGATGTACTTCTGTTGCAGGTTAAATATGATCACATTCTTCACCCTGGAATAAGACCAAGTTCAACTTTAGATCATACTATGTATGAGAGTGTTACAGTCAACGATATTATTTTGCGTTTGGAAGTAGCAAGCGAAGACCAGTGGGAACAAATTGTGTGTGTAGTCGATAATGGTGTTGGGATTAAGTTTTGATATGCACATGGATGGACCTGCTTTCATTGGGATGCAGATCCTCAGGGAAATTCTACTATTCAAAGGGCATTGTGTGATCATCATGACCAAGAATTAGCTAAAACAACTACTTCGATGGGAAGAGGAGATTCATCAACACGAGATTTTGTATCCTGGCATGGTTATGGAAATTTTGGATCATGTGCCTTAACGGTTTTTTATAATCATCTGGGACCCATGAATACAGTTGGATTGCTTGGGACAAGCTATATTAGGTGGGGAGAACTGTAATATCCCCAACCGGTTGACCTGGTTTGACCAAATAATAATAAAATAATAAATAGATAGATAAATAAATAAGTGGGATTAGCGCATGGTTTTTGTTTTTGGTCATAGGTAATCGCCCACAGTTTCTACCGAGCAACTAACTATAAAAGGAAGAAGAGGATCGAGACTGAGACATGAAATTTGGTTTTTTTGGCTATTGACGAGTTTTCACGTGAATATTTCAGGTGAGATCCTCAACCTCTCTTCAGTGGGAACATATCTCACCCTAGTGGGCGAAACTCAACATCGATGGTTTCTCTAATCACCCTAGCTGGTCCAATTTATTTTATTTTCTTTTGCCGTTGAAGAAAGGGCTTTGTGAAATTATATTCAATCATCAAAGATGTTCTTGCAGGGTAAGGAATCTACGCTAAGGGGAGGATCCCGTTGGCAGCAGAGAATCAACATATCAGTTAAAGAAGTTGAAGGAACATTCCAGTCATAGCACAGGTAGTGATCCGGGTCAACCCATCACCTAGTGAGAGACACATATCTCATTATGCTCACACCATACACAGGGATGACCAGTAACCTTGTGAAACCGGAGGATGCCAAGGAAGTAATTGGTGGTGCATGTTGTCTGAAGCACTAGGTTGGACGCATACGAGATCACAATAAGGAGAAGGCACGAAAGCAGTCTTAAAGCATAGTAAGGGAAGAACACCACTCATCCTTCAAGTGATGCATTCTGTCTAAACACCAATACGAGGACTGGGTTGGACACACACAAGATCAGGAAAGAGAAGGGTTGGAAGCTGCCTTTGTGCGTAGAAAGGAAGGGCTCTGCTCATCATTCGGATGCCACCAGGCGAAGGTTGCGCTATGTCTTCACTGATACATTGTTCCGTGACTGTCATTGTCGCATTAAGCCATGGATTCTATCTCGTTGTTTTATAGTATGAGTTGATCCCTTCAATACGCTGTTGGTCAAACTGTTGTAAACGATTTCAGGCTAGATTATAATAAACTCTTCCTTTTTAAGGGTGGCGTATGATTTGGGTGTTTGCATACATATTCATAATGGGCATCATATGATTATCGGTATTAAAATAGAGTTCATATAAAATGTCATATGCATATATTTGTAATTGGCCCCATTGGTGTATGAATTATGGTTATTTAAATGGAGTTTTATGGATTTTATATGGAGGTTATTTGAGTGCCATTGTATTTAGTTCCAACCGTGGTAATATTTCCTCATTAGAGTACATGATATTCAATCATTTTTATTATTTTAAATTGAACTTGAAGTTTGAAGTTGATTATGCAATAGTGGCAAAAAAAAAAAAAAAAAAAAAAAAAAGGACCGACACTTCGACAAAAATATAAGATGTTAGTTTGCTCAAATATTAGAAATGTGAAGAATACAATATTTTCAAAGTATTATTTATCCATCTTAGATCTATCATAAATATGGATCTATCAAACACTGAGAGGGATAAAATTTCTCAATGTGAAAACCTTAAAGAGGTTTGTACATCGAGAGATTTGATCTCTCACGACACTTGATAGATCTAGATTTATGATGGAGTTAGGTTGGCTTAATATATAGTGAAACAATTTGTTAATGAAACATTGCCAACCCATTCATGTTAAATGAAATACCTAGAATACTCAAATCAATGTCTCCTATCCTATCATGTAAAAATAGGACTTAGATATAACACCCAAAATCACTCTCAATTGACCCACTTCTTTGAAATATGCCCCTTTTCTTCCTAACAATTTTAAAATAGGGACCCTTATCCTTTATTCCCATTTTGGATAAGGCAGATGCCTCCACCCTAACCAATAGGTAAAATCAGTTACCTCCCTTCTATCCACCCAGTTAAATAGGGATGAGGTCCATTGTTGACAACATCAAATGCACAAATATAATTGTTCATAAATGAATTCATGCTAGATACACACTTTTACAAGTTACAATTAATAAATATCAGTTATATATTTAAAAGTAATACAAATCCATTAGATTAAACTACAACAGAATAACAACGCTGAGAAATAAACAATGAGAAACTTTTAAATAGCACAATCGGTGCCTAGACCCCTGTCTACTTTTATTGAATCAGAATAGCACAACACATACAAAGTGTGTACTGTATGGGTCGGATAATGGAGGGCCGCTTATGACAGTGTCTTACACATTATATTTCAAAACTCTACTATCACATATATATAAGTAATAAAAATGAATTATATGTTTGGCCCTTCTAATGTAGAATTTTGGATTGGTGTTTCTTGACTTAAACTTCATTGAATAATGGGTTTTTCCATTACATAGGTTAATAATAATGTTAATGCTCATTCTAACAAAACACAAACACAAATTTCCTCACCCCATACAATGACCAAGGACTCAATTCAATAATACATATTAATTACTTTAATTTAATTATAAATTTACCATTATATTGATTGCACCTCACTAATAATGATGAAGCAGTTGTCGAATGGTAACTAATTTATGCCAATTTATAATTCACGACAAAAAAAACATTCATTATTACATAAAACCAAAACAATATAACCAATTATAAAAGGGTTAAAATGTCCATCTAATTCATTACTTCAACTCCATGGAAATACAATTATAAGTCATCAAACATTTAGATTAACACCACCATTTCATTTCCACCAAGCATTTATAATACCATCTCAGAAAACAAAGCCTCTAAGCACCCAAAACAAAACAACTCATTAAATGAAGGGTAAAACTCTATTTATAACTTCCATATACATTCATTTTCCCTTTAGTTAACGATAGATTTCAATGGCCCTAACTTCAGCCTTAGGCTGTGGCTGCTTCGATACAATGACAATTAAAATGTCATTTTCCATTGAATCCTTCACCTCATCCATTTTGGAATTTTTTGGTAGTTGGAAACACTGCAAAAATTTCACGCAGGAGCGCTTAATTCAGTCCCATTTGTCATTCTTTTTCTCTTCTTCTGTCTTGTGTTCACCCGTTATCTTTAAAACTTGGTCATCATCCACCTCCATCTTTACCTCCTCTTTCCTCAAACTTTTCAAAAAGAAAAAAAGGTAAATCTTAGTTGCAATACAGTTACAATACTAAATCCTGGAAAATATCAACAAAAGGAACATAAACCGTCTTATAAACATGAATACCTAGAAGATCAAATCATTTTATATGAAAAAAAGAAAATTCATTGGAATTTTATGCCTTCAAATAGGAAAAATAATAGGGGAAGCAAGGGAGGGAGGGGTGATATTCTGCCCCAAATAAAAAATTTATATTAATTATGCCTGGGGGTTGAACAATCATGATGAATTTATGGAACTTTGGAAAGGCCTGGAGCTTGCTATGTATAGAGGGATAAAGAAAATGACAATTTTAGGAGACTCAATGATTTTTGTATGACAAGTTTTCAAATTAAAATCTGAGTAGGGAATTCCTAATTCCAAAATTTTGAAAAGGATTTCCTTCCAGCTGAAGAAATTTGTGTTGATTTATGTATCTTGGGAGGCACTCCCACACCCTGGGGTACAGGGTTTGGGAGAAATGAACCACAAGGACTTCTGTGGGAAAAGTACCCAAGTTGGGGGTTTTTCACCCAATTTGTTGACACAAAACCAAGTGAATAAAATAATTGTTTAGTCAATTTTTGCATGTGGGAAACCTTAATGGACTAAGGGGAACTAAGGAAACCAAAGGGTGTCCTAATAAAATGGAGGAGGAAATTAATTCTCTTATTTAGTTGGGGTTTTAACCAAAAAGTCAAGTCAACATAGGCTTGAAGAGGTTTGAAGAGACCCCTTGCAGGCTAACGTTCACCCTCAAAGAAGGCTATAAGAAGGAGAGACCTCAAGCCAATTGAGAACCATCTATCCAAGTGCCTTTGTCCAAGAGGAGAGACAAGTATGTGGAGTTGCAGCCTAGAGGAGCCTAATTTACAAGTGAAGAATAAGTCGAGTTTGATGTCTCTTTCTATGGTTGGACAAGGGCCGAGTTAGGTAGATGTTGGATGAGTGGGAGAGATGATTTATGTTCATGCGTTAGGGTTGATTTCTTTGTGAACATGGCTACATATATTTGTGTTATTTTAGGTAGGGTTGAGCCCTAATTGGGAGCAGATTTGAAGTAGATTGAGCCTTGGAATAGCTATATAAATAATGTCGAATTACCTTGAAGGATAACATAGGAGGACAGGTTTTGTTGTAGAGGAATAACACAAGTATTGGAGGTATTATTTGGCTGCTTAGGAGACTCCTATAGATGTTAAAAGAAGCCCTAAAAGAGGGTCATAACGTCAAAATAAAGTGTGCATAGGGACGAGTTATTGAAGGTAGAATAGGACATCATACTAAGGTGTGTTGGATGTCTTTCTAAGGTGATGAAAGTTGGGTGATGGAAGGTTGTTCAAGGTATAAAAAATAGTGGTTTGTATGGCCTAGTTAGGGATAAATCCTATGCATAATGTGGCCCTTAAGATAGTCCAAGATATCAGTGAAAGTGCGGCCGAATCCGTGATGAATGAAGAGGGATGAGACCCTAGAAAGAGAGTATTTCCTATGTGGTAGAGAGGCATAAACACTCTCTGTTGTGGGCAGAATATTGAGGAGAAGGGACCATGAGAGGGGCTCACAAAGTAAAGGAAAAGTAGGTCTGTTCACTGTGTGTTGAACATCAATTGTGATGCCCTAAATCAGTCAGAGGGAGAACTGTAAGTGGACATTTTTGGAAGCCCTAAGGACTGATATTTTGGAGCAGCCAAAATAGTATTCAAGAGGGTTGGTTAATGTGGTGCTCTAGATCAACAAGTGCAGGTGGCATTTAAATAATAAGAGGGAAATTTTTTAAGCCTTAGGTGCTGGTATCTTTGAGGAGAAAAGGAAAAATAGAGGTAAGTGATAGATTACCAGGTATAATGTTCATGGAAGGAACCAATGAGTTGTTAGGAGGCAGACTTATTGGAGCCCTAGTTTAACCTATGTCAGGATACATATGGTTGATAAGGGGGTAGATCCAAAAGACCCAATGAGAAGTCCATATTAATGGAGCAAGAGGGCTTCTAGTGGGAAAATTGTGGAGCTTATGTTAAACTAGTATTTCAATAGTAGGAGGATTGATGGTGGCAGGTTGGACAACTAAAAATGTAGCTGCAGTGATCAACAAAAGAGGTGGAAAAGGGCTTGCAAATGTGTTCAAGGTACATGGACTAAAAGGGCTGAGCATGTACACCATTAGCAAGTAGGTCAAGAGTATCTTGTTCAGGGTAGATTAGTGGTCATAGTTGTTGACACCAAGCCCTAGTTGTGTCCATGTATAAGGGTTGTATGTAAGGGCCATGATACTTAGTATGATAGCCCTAAGATTGTTGAATTAAAGTTTGTAATATAACAAGTAGTGGGATAAAAGTTAAAAATTTTCATGTGCACTAGTTGATTCACTGATATATGCTATTTCGCTATGCAAAGTAGTAGCATTGAGGTATTTTAGTGTGTTTATGATTGTGATTTTAGACATAGACTTATAGATGAAGTGTTGTGGAAAATTCATCAATTTGTGGAGATAACTTTCATCCACATATATAGACATTTGAATATGGAGGCAGACACATTTTCCAACCAAGGGGTAAGGTAAAGGCAAGGAACATTAGAGATAAATCAAAATCAAAGGAACTTATCTCCAATTCCATGAGGTTCCCGCTAATGTACTCAATTAAAATTTTCAGTCAACTTGGCCAACATTATTTGAAAAAATGGCGTATTAATGTTCTTAAATGTTTTGCCAATGGTGGTGACGTTGGCCCCAGGCAACTCACATCTGGAGAACAACGAAGTAAATCAATAACGCATGGATGTGGTGTGTACAACAAATATCTCTCTAGGAGTATAAGATTGTGGATTTGACATTTGGTAGGGGAAGAATGTATGGATTAAATGTGATACATTAGAGGAAATTTCAGCCTAAAAGTGGCTTCCTAAGGAAGAATAAAAAAATAATAGCTAAAATAATAAATAAGAGTTATGAATTTTGGAGGTAAAAGAAGAAAACTAATTTTTTTATTGTATTTTCATCTTGTATCCTTATAGGTTTACTCAAATTTCATGTGTAGACACTCGTTAAATGTGGAATTAAATTCCACATCCAATGAGTACCCATTATGCATACTTTTGAGAATACCCACATTGATAAAAATTGTAGATACATTAAAAAACGTGTTGAAACACATTTTTTTTAATGTATTTGCAATTTTGATCAACGTGAATCTTCTCAAAAGTATGCATAATGCGTACTCATTAGATGTGGAATTTAATTTTTCATCTAATGAGTGTCTACACTTAAAATTTGAGTAAACCTATAAGGAGAAAAGTCAAAAATACAATTTAAAAAATAGCATTTCTTCTTTTCCCTCCAAAATATTTACATGCACCTCTTTTTAAATTTAAAGCATTTTGATTAGTTTACCTTTTATGACATGGAAATTAGATAAAAATTTCATGGGCACTTTTAGGCTTAAATTTCCTCTCATGTAAGATTGTACAATCTATCGACGATCCAAACTTCATCGCTCTGCACTATGGCCTAAAATGCAAGGCTTTGTAATTCAAATTGAGACATCATTCTTATGGCAGATCCCATCCGCTCTACACGGTTATGGATTTGGGTAGATTTAGATATTAACTCTCCTCTCGGTATTCGATTCATTCAGTCTCATGTATCGCCTATATTTATTAAATGGACTCCCAGGAGTGCACTGCCAGAAACAATTGCGTTGAAGCTTTTCCTATGGACTAGAAAAATGAGCATGAAAAGGAAAGGGTTAGCAATTTATGAGGAACAATAAGAGGTGAATGATTAGGAACAATGGTACCATTTTATGGATAACTTATCCATAGAAGTGGTGGGGATGATGGAAATCTCCAATAGGAGCCTGGAACTGGTGGAGAAGGAAAAATAAACGAGCTTTCAGCTATTGGAAAAACATTGTGAATGGTTGCAGAGTAAGATGGAAAAGAAGTTAATGCATAAGGAAGTTGAGTTATTAGTGCTGAAGCTGCAAGTTAACGAAACATATCCTCCAACTGGAAAGTCATATGTAAAACATAAATTCATGGAAACATGTATAGGTCTTCAATCTTTTGAACTTCAAGCTGTAGTGATGCGTGGAGACAACACACTGGCAGACCTTAGGAGAATATGTTGGCTGTTCCAGAAGCTGGGCCCTCTGAGGTATTTTAATTTTCTATGCTTAACTAATGTATTGCAAGTATACACTCTTTTTGGGGTTTTTTTGTATAATTTACGAAAGATACCAGTGTAGAATTGTACTCCAAAAAGGCCATAGAGGAAATACCTTTTTTCTCTAGATATACTAGAATTCCAAAGCCTTTGATTTTTCAGAAGAATGTAAATGGTTTTGGCCATGCAACGAGTTTTTTATAATATAAATTTTCACTATTTCATTTAAAAAAAATAAAATAGGAAAAATAATACCATGGGTTAAGAATACCATAAGAAAGACCATTTTATTTTCTATTTCTGATTATTTTATTTTTATTTTTATGTAATTTGACTGAGGAAAAATGTTTATAGGACAAGACATTACAAAATTTCTTTCATATTGCGTTGGAGAGTGCCTCTTGGTGCAATTATAACTTGTGAATACAAATATAAATTATTATAAATTAAGTTTCTATTTATGTCAGGTATAATTTTTGTAGGACTAGATATTGCAAACAAAAAAGAGCAAGAAACATGCAATTATTTACAGGAAAAACCACTATGAAAAGTAGAAACATCGACATTATTTTGCAAGCTAACTGTTGAGTCCCGAATTTGCCTCTTTTCCATACACTTTTCCATATCTTTTTCACTCACCTAAACCTCCAAAATTGTCAATATCATGTGCAAAAGGGTATCTAACATGGTTTTTAATTATGTTTTTGTGTTTTCTATTTGATCTAGATTTTGTTCATACAGTTGCGGAAACTTGCCACTTTTACGCATTTAACATAGCTGTCCTTGACTATTTTGTGAAATCTATGCTACGAGTGTCTACGAAGAAGCTTGAGCCACATGGGCAGGCTAGGAATGACGAGGACATGGTTCGTGTCCTATTGGTTTCAAGTAAATTCGTCAAAGGAAGCCGCGGTCAAAGCCATCCACGTGGAAGTCAACTATAGAGTTTCATGTCGGCTGGACTCTGTTTCGTGGCATATAAACATCCATACGGCCGTTTCTAAGCTTGCGGAGGTTAATTGACATCTGTGCAAAGTTCTGGATTTGAATTCAAGCACCCACCTTCCATAGATCCGTTTTCCAACATGGCCATACTCCTATATCCGTGGCCTTAGTGGTCTACGTGCTGGCTGCTATCATAAACTTCAGGAGACAGTTACAGTTTATTGCTTTATATAGAGCGTTTGCATACACACGTAGAGTTAGTTGATCATAGTTGTTGAATTGCTAATTGATAGTTGATGTGCGTACTCTGTTATGTAGTAATTACGCTGCCTTGAGCTGTAATACTACCAGTCTGTAATGAACTGCTTTTAATGTGAAAAGACTCTGTTTTCAACTTAATTCGTTTTGAGGATCGTTACCAAAGCTGTGTAGAGGGCCCCTGCTCAGCCGAGGTTCTGTGTATTAATGTATATAATTTCATTTCATTTCTTTAAAAAGTCATTGTATCATAATCCATTACATGTTCATATTTCATAGTTGTTTCATTTCTGTTCATACATTTCTATAATTTCCATTGCATTCTTGTCTTTCATGTTTTTATGATTGTTAAATCACTGATCAGTTTTCTTGTGCGGGTTTTAGGTAGACAGCCCGGGCATTTTCATAGTATTTTGGCTAATGATATGAGACTAACATTATTCTGCTGCTAGTTTCCTTTTCATAGCATTTGTTTAACTTCAGTCTTGCTTTGTACATTTCGGTTTTGTTTATCTGATTCAGTAGTTAAATTTAAATATATTAAGCTGCTCATAGTGTCTTCAGTTGCCTCCGAAAGCCACAGCTGGACTGATGGTGAGGGACTGCATGATGAAATGTGTAGTTTAGTATTAGTTTCTTTTCTGCAAAATTAGATATATTAAGTTGCTCATAGCGTCTTCAGTTACCTCCGAAAGCCACAGCTGGACTGATGGTGAGGGGTTGCATTATGAAATGTGTAGTTTAGTATTAGTTTCTTTTTCTGCAAACTTAGATATATTAAATCATGTATGACATCTTCAGTTGCCTCCGAAAGCCACAGCTAGACTGATGGCGAGGGATTGAATCATGTGTGTATGGTTTAGTATTAGTTTACTTTCTGCGAATTAAATATCAGTTACACAAGTTGTTTATGATTACTTCCGCAAGTCATAGTTGGTCTAATGATGAAGGGTCAGAAAATGAATTGATGTAATCTGATTTAGATTTATTTCATTGCAATTTTGAATTTCCATAAGCGTATTTTCTTTTGTGTTCAGTTGGCAGCAAGAATAGTTTAGTTTTCATGTTCACTAGTTTTCTGTTTTGATTCATTAGATTAGCAGCACCTTTTCATTTCAGCAGTACACTTTTACTTTCTTTTAAGTTTTGTCATTGTAGTTTTAATTTGCTTTTAAAGTTTCAAGATTGGTAAATCATTATAAGGGATATCACTTCCTTGAACAAATTTAACCAAGCTTGTTTTTCACTTTAGAATTTCCATTTCACCTTAGAAAGACCAAAAACGACAAAAAGTTAAGAAAGAGGTTATCTTGCACATATAGTGCGCCGCACTTCATCAGCTTACGATTCCCGGATTGACAATTAAATGCGGCAATTTAGGACACACTAAATTGACCAAACATTTTGGCGCCGTTGCCGGGGAAGTGTAACTAGGTAGCCAATTTCTTAAAAAAAAAACATAAAATCATAAAAGAAGGGAAAACTTGATAACTTCTTGAAGTATGCTCTCCTCTTGCACCTAGTGTGATCTGGAGGATCAGAAAAGAGAGTTATTAGTTTAGTAATTTCTTAAGTATGCTCTCTTCTTGCACCTAGTGTGATCTGGAAGATCAGAAAGAGAATTATTAGCCCAACTTTTTAAAAAATAAAAAAAATGACATGCATAGAGCAAGAGATTATAGGGGAAGGTTTATAGCTAAAGCCAAGAGTTCGATTTTCATAACTCCATCTTCTTCAAGGCATAGACCAGATTCACCAACATCTACCCCTAGCCTTAAGATATTTGGAAGTCAAAGAACAGCTGAATTAGAGGATTCTCCTATACCACCTACTAAAACCCACTTAGAAAACAAAGAAACTTTCTCTCATCCTTCCTTGGTAGAAGAACTAGAGGACTATAAGGACTCTGAAGAAACTATCATGGCAGAGGAAGTAATAAATAGAGGTGGAGGTAGAAGAGGAGGAGATAATGAAGATAACAATGGTGAAGGAAATAACGGTAGAAATAGGGACAATTTGCTTGGATTTCCTATAGTTGATGAGGAAACTCATGCAACAATGAAAAATATCTCACCATCTGTTCTCCCTAACTTTTATGGATTACGAAGTGAGGATCCTGAAACATTTCTGTTTGAGTTTGAAGTAGTGTGCAGAACTTATGACTATATGGAAGATTCTCAAAAACTCAAACTATTTCCTTCAACTTTGAAGGGATCTGCTTTGAAATGGTTCATGGGATTAGCCACTCAATCTATCAGGACTTGGAATGATATGAAACAAACATTTTTGGATAGATACTTGGACTATTGTATGCCCACCAATCACAAGGATGAGGTATTCAAAATGATGAAAAAAGAAGATGAAAATTTGGAAGACTTAATTGAAAGATTTCAATACAACTTGAAAAGAGCAAAGATGAGCAACTTAGATAACGAAACCTTGAAAGCCCTCCTATTAAAAGCCATTAGAGATGAATGGATAGACATTTTAAACATGATGGGGAAAGGAGACATCTCTCAACTTCCATTTCATGATATAACGGAACTATGTATCCATCTCTCAAGGGGAAAATCAAAAACTGGAAAAGGGCCTAGGGATTCTTCTCTTATTAGGGCTAACAAATCTGCAACTGGATCAGTAAGTAGGGAAGAGATTGGTAATATGCTTGATGAGTTTAAAACTGATATCTTAGGGAGTCTTAGTGAACAACTAGACACCCTTAAAATCCAAAACAAGCAGAAAGCAGAAACAGATGCTTTAGCCATCTTTTGTCCGAAATGTAGAAAGAAACATGCTTTAAGGAAATGTCCCTTGGATGAAAAAGTTGTAGAAACATGTATGATTTGCTCAGAAAATCATGAGATCAAGGATTGTCCTTCAATCCCTGGACTCAAAGTTGTTTTTCAAGAAGATCCAAATTCAATAGAATCTCTCTGTTTTGTCGCAAGGAGACCTTGGCAGGGACAACAATCTCAAGGGTTTAATAACCCTGTGAATCTTCAAACCCCACCAAATTGGACTCCTTGGCAACAATCTTGGCCCCAACATCAAAATTCATATCAGCCATGGGTACAAGGGATGCAAAATCCTTATGGGAGATTTGCTCAATTTTATCAATATCCTCCATCTTTTCAAAATCAACAAGCTCCACAACTTCCAAACCCAAATCCACAACTTTCATTGCCATTTCCACAGCAACAACCTTCTCAACAAAATCCAAATCCTCAACTCATGCTCCCATACCAACAAAAGACAAATCAACTTCCATCTCAGCCATTGCCAAATCCTAACAATAAAAATCCTCAGAATACTTACATGGTAGAAGGACAATAATTTCCTACCTATATGATTGTTCCTCTCAACGATGTACAACTCAGATCTGGTAGAGTTTTAGAAAAACCTTCTATAGATATTCAAGAGCAAGATACCTCTGAGGAGGACTCTCTTCAAGTCAATAAGGGTTTTGAGGAAGAATCTCTTCAAAATCCAAGCATGCAAAAAGAAAAAGAAAAGTTAACACCCACAACTCCTATAGTTGAGCAACCAACATCTTCATCTACACCTCCTTTTCCTGAAAGACTACAAATTGACAAGGGGGTGGAAAAACAAATCTTGTTTCCTAACTATGACTTTCTAGATGAATTGAAGAATGTTTGTATCAAGATTCCCTTGTTACAGGCCATTCGAGAGATTCCTATTCTAGCAAAAAACATAAAGGAGTTGAGTTTCAAAAGACCAGGAAGGAAACTAAAAGACACAAGAAGAATCCACCTGGTAGGAAAGATTGCAGATATTATGATGGGAAAAATTACCATGCAGAAGTATGTAGATCCAGGAAGTCCGATTGTCAAGACACATATAAATGGGATAGAAATTCCAAACACATTGATTGACTTAGGGGCTGCTATCAACATTATGAGTAGACAGACTATGGAACAGTTAAAACTTCCTAACCTTCTTTTTACACCTACTTTATTGCAACTTGCAGATCGATCGGTTATTAAACCGGATGGTGTATTAGAAGATATTTTAGTCTCCTTAGATTCTTGGGAATATCCAGTAGACTTTATGATTTTGACTCCCAAAAGTAATCTAGGAGGACATCCAATTATCTTAGGAAGACCTTGGCTGGCCACAGCTGATGCTTTTATTAGTTGTAGATCTGGAGATATGTACATTTCTAATGGTAATTCGACAAATAAATTCAATTTGTATCCTCTTGCAAGAGCAATTACAGAAATAGGAGACAATGAATGGGTCGATGATGAGAACACTATACAACCTGTCTTTACCATTTCTGAAATTAGTGAGGATAGTCAAATTCTGAACACATTAGAAAATTTTGAGATAACTTGAGAATATGACCCCACACAATTTCAGTTGGAATCTGACATAGAATATTTATCATCAAGACAAATGTCTCTCTACTCTATGGAAGAGTTTGGTAATTCTGCTTTTGAGATTTTTCCAGAAAAGACATTGAATATCAATAAACATCTGGAGAAGTCACAACAAGAAGAACTAACCAGAATCTTGCAAAAACATTCTATTGCATTTGCATGGGAGTATACTGACATGAAGGGTATTGATCCTAAGACTTGCATCCATCATATCTATATTGAGGAAAACAGTAGACCAATCAGAAAACCTCAAAGAAGGATGAATCCAAATCTTAGGGAGATAGTGAAAGAAGAGCTCCAAAAACTTCTCAATGTAAACTTCATTTATCCAATTTCGGATAGCCGATGGGTTTCTCCTTTGGTTATAGTACCTAAAAAGAATGGTAAATGGAGAGTATGCATTGATTACAGGGAATTGAACAAAGCAACTTTGAAGGATCACTTTCCTTTGCCTTTTATTGATCGGGTATTAGATACATTAGCAGGTAAAAAGTACTTTTCATTTTTGGATGGTTTTAGTGGCTATAATCAAATTCAGGTAGCACCTGAAGATCAAGATAAGACCACATTTACTTGTCCATGGGGATCTTTTGCCTACCGAGTGCTTCCTTTTGGGTTATGTAATGCACCAGCAACATTCCAAAGAGCAGTACTAGGAATTTTTTCTGATCTAATCCATGATTGTGTAGAGGTTTATATGGACGATTTTACAGTTTATGGTAATTCATTTGAAGAGGCATTAGAAAATTTGGAAAAAGTTCTCATAATATGTAAAGAAACAAACCTTTCATTAAGCCATGAAAAATGCTTTATGATGTTTACTGAAGGGATTGTTTTAGGACATCATATTTCGGGAGATGGAATTAAGGTTGATAGATCAAAAGTTGAAGTCATCTCCAAGTTGCCTATTCCAAATTGTCAAAGAGATGTTAGAAGTTTTCTAGGATTTACTGGTTACTATAGAAGATTTATAGAAAACTTCACTAAAATAGCATCTCCACTCTTCAAGCTGCTTACAAAAGACTGTGAATTTAAATGGGATCCTGATTGTCAATCCGCTTTTGAAACTTTGAAAACAAGAATATCTGAAGCACCTATCTTGAGAGGACCAAATTTGAAACTTCCTTTCCATATTTCTACAGATGCTTCAGATACAGCTCTTGGAGCTGTGTTGGGTCAAAAAGATTTAATTCCTTATGCCATTTATTACACCAGTAAAAATTTGACTCCCACAGAGTTGAATTATACTGTGACTGAAAAAGAGTTCTTAGTTGTTGTTCATGCAATTAATAAGTTTAGACATTACATAACAGGATATGAAACTTTTATTCATACTGACCATTCTGCAATTAGATATTTAATGAACAAACCTGTTACTAATGGCAGAGTGACAAGATGGCTCTTACTTTTGCAAGAATTCAATATTACTGTGTTGGATAGACGAGGAAAACAAAATACAGTAGCTGATTTCTTGTCTAGGATTCAGAATACTAAAGAAGATTCTCCTGTAGAGGATAAGTTTCCTGATGAATACTTGTTTGCAATAACTATTAAGACTCCTTGGTATGCAGATATTGCTAACTATTTGGTTACGGGGAAACTACCTTCACATTTATTTCCAAGTGAAAAACGAAAAATTATTCAGGAGAGTTCAAAATATTCATGGATTTCTAACGAATTGTTTAAAACAGGGCCAGATCTTGTGATCAGAAGATGTGTCAGGGAAGATGAAATGCCTGATATTCTTAAGGCATGTCATGATGAACCATGCGGCGGACACTTTGCGGACAAAAGGACGGCTTATAAAATCCTTTCCTTGGGATATTATTGGCCTTCTCTCTTCAAAGATGCAAAACAATATGTCAAAAGGTGTGATAGCTGCCAAAGAGTAGGGAAACCTACCCTTTCAAATGAACTGCCACTGCAAACACAGGTACTCATTGAACCCTTTGAAAAATGGGCATTAGATTTCATTGGACCAATTAATCCACCATCGAAGCAAAAGAAGTATATATTGGTTTGCATTGATTATGTTACTAAATGGGTAGAAGCTAAAGCATTAGTATCTGCTACTGAAAATTCAGTTGTTCATTTTCTTTATGAGGATATTTTTACTCGCTTTGGTGTTCCAAGAGAAATTGTAACGGATCAGGGGAGCCAATTCACATCAAATTTGGTGGAGAAGTTGATGGAAGAATACAAAATCAAGCACAGAAAATCTACTCCTTACCATCCACAAGCAAATGGTCAAGTGGAGTCCACAAAAAAAGTTCTTGAAAGTATCATTACCAAAACTGTTCATCTACATAGAAGAGATTGGGCAGAAAGGCTTCCAGAAGCCTTGTGGGCCTACAGAACTACATGGAGGAATACAACAGGACATTCTCCCTATGAACCTGTTTATGGGAAAGAAGTCTTGCTCCCCATTGAGTTCCAAGTCAAGACCTTCAAGATAGCAGTTCAGTTGGGGATGGACTTATCAGAAGCCCAAAAGCATAGAATGGAGCAGTTGAATGAGCTAGATGAGATCGGACAAGAAGCAATTCTAAGAACTGATCTAGTTCAATATCAAAGAACTAAATGGCATGACAAATATATCAAAGAGAAGAAGTTTCAAGAAGGAGATTGGGCATTGTTATTTGACTCCAAGTTTAAAGATTTTCAAGGGAAATTTCGGACTCATTGGCTTGGGCCATATGAGATTGACAAGATCTTTAACAATGGAGCTGTAAGAATCAAGACCATTGATGAGTTTCAAACTCCTCTTATAGTGAATGGCCATAGATTGAAAGTTTATCATAAGCCACTCTCTAAAGAGGATTTTGTCAAGTTGTTTCAAGAAAGTTCTGCAATCAGGCTGGTACAGAAGAATTCTTCTTCTCCACCAGGCTAGCTTTTGTTTTTCAAGTTAAAAAAAAGAAAAAAAAAAGAAAAAAAAGAAAAAAAAAAGAAAAAAAAGGTATAAGCCTGAAAACCAATCATTGATTGGCAGTCTTATACAGAAAATATGGGGTGAAAATCAGGGACACCTGACACTCTATATTTTCCAAAAAAAAATCTGTCTTTCATTTCATTTCATCTCACCACTCACTCCATTTCATTCCACTTCATTTCATTTCATTTCATTTCATTTCACTTCATTCCACTTCATTCCATCCATTCCATCAATAAAAATCTTTTTATGACCATTTCCACCTGGTCATTTGTCACTTGTTCATTTCTATTTCAGCTAAGTAATAGCTGTGTCAGTTTCCGCAGCTGACATCTGTTTCCGCAGCCAGGAGCAGATTCCGCAGCTACTACTACTCTGTTTTCAAAAAGAATGTACAGTTAGTTGTTATTTTCATAAATTATGAAATAAAATGCAGGAGAGAGGATCAATGGAACATTCAAGACACTAATGAAGATCAATCAGTTGAATACCAAGGGCAAAAGCAAGGATTCCAAAGGTATGAATAAATTTTATTTCAAATAGTATCGAAAAACACATTTTTATGTAATTTTAAACTATGAGCTCTACCCATAACGCGCAATGATTATATTGACAGTCCCGTAACCTTCCACGATCTCTATGTTATCCTCTTGCATTTATTCACCAACGGTTTTCATCATTGAAATTCCGACTCTCACTCATGTTCAAATATCCCACCGTAGATAATGATACGTATTTGAGTTGACAAAGGACTCTTACAAGCCGCATAACTTCATAAACATTGATTGAAACGTGTTTATATTTATTACACAGCCACCAAAATTCAAAATGCGGTCGAATGCATTATACTTTGTTAACCTCTTTGTCGTGTCTCTGTCGTGTTTACAAAACCCCACGCTACTCATTCTCACTCCCTGTTTCACTCCATTCCGTTCCTTTTGCTCACTCTCATTTCCGTATATCCACCCACAGTCTTATTCCATTCTGTTTATGGTGCTCATTTCCGTTTTGTGATAACATCCCCACAGTATTGTGCTAGATTCTGTGTATTCCATCGTTCCATTTCCACTTAAACCCTCACAGAGGTAAGCCTGTGAAGCACAGAGAAGTAAAATGGGAAAATTATTAAGGGCAGAGCCGGAAGGACCGAAGTTTATAGAGGGATTTCCACAAGCAAAAGAGATGTTGAGGAAAGCTAAATGGCTGCGTTTTATTCAAAAATTCAGGGGTTACCACAGAGAAGTTACAAAAGCGTTTGCAAGATCATTTGATGGCTCGGAAGCAGAAGTGGGAGACCTCAAGTTTTTGGTCAATGAAGCATCAATAGCAACAGCCACAGAGCTTCTTCAGAAAGGAGAACGTTGGTTCAAAAATAAAAGTATCAGTGATGAGGCATGGAGAACAATCCTACGGAATCAAGGTATGGATATCACTGTTTTTAAAAGAGGAATCCCTGTGCATGCAATAAAAGATGAATGGGCCACTTTACTACTCATTGTTCAGAAATTTATTACATGTGAAGGCCATTTTGGCTCTATGTACATGTATCATACTAGGCTATTGATGAATTTTCTTGAAAACCAAACTTTCAATCTTCCTTATTTCCTATTCAATAGCTTGAAGAAAATGGCTGTGACTGTGCAAAAACACCTAGGAGATGTAGAGCCTCATTTATATCACCATGGGCTTATAAAAATTCGGATTGAAAAGGAGCTAAAGGAAAGAAAAGATACATGGGAACAATTCCTAGTTAGAAACTTCTTTGAAGAACCTCAGGAAATTCCTGAAGGTAGTCCAATTAGAAGGAGTAGAAGAAAGAAAATGAATGTTGAAACCCAAGTTGCTCCTACACGGGAAATTCCCGCAGCTAGCACAGCAAAAAGAAGTAGAAGGAAAAGAACAGTAGATGAAATCCAAGATACTTCTACTACTACTATGAAGAAAACTGATAGGGAAGAGAGATTGGTAAAAAGGAAGAAGAAGGAAATTAAAGCTAAGAAGCCAATAATACCAAAAGGAAAAGAAATTATTGAGGCTGTCCATAAAACTTCTTCTTCTGAAGAAGAAGATCACCAAATTCTATCTGAAAGATTAATTTTTCTTCAAAAACAGTCATCTCTATCCAAGAAGGCAAAAACAGGAAAACAAGAACAAAAGGGTAGTGTACCACAGCATGTGAGGAGAAGCGGCAGGCTTAAGGGAAAACTGAGAAAAACACAAATTAAAGGTCCTCATTTCATTGATTTGGGTGAGGAGACATCTGAACAGTCTCCAACTGACCATAGTCCATTTCAGTCAGTTAGTGAACCTGACTCCTTTCACTCCCAATCAGACAATGAGCATACTCCATCTTATTCTCGGCAAAATATTGATGTAAGTTCTCCTCGGCCAGATTTTGAACACAATTCTCCCTTGCAGCACTTTGGGGACAACCCAATGAAAAAGACACCGGAAGTAGACCCCAAACAGCAGGAGGTATATGAATACATAGAATCCTTGGAGAAGGCAGCCACAGGCCCAAGTACCTCTTCTATTCAGCCTCATACATTGCAGGATGATTTAGTTCAGTCATTAAAACAGGAAATTTTTGAGCTTGAGCTTTTGAATCGACATATCAAAAATGAAAATGAAACACTCAAAGAGCAAGGCAAACTGGACAAGATCATCCATGACAATACTATGTTACATTTGGGTATTTGGCAAAAGAAGAATAAGAAGCTAAAAAGGAAATGCCAAAAATTGAGCAGAGCACTTGTGAATATCAAATTCAGGTGCTTAATGAAGAAACCCAGAATGATGGAAGTACCAAAGAAGAAGAGAAGGGGGTTAGATGTGCTGGCTGAAGTATCAAGGCACATGAATTGAACAAAGAATATCAAAATTTTGGTTGCATGAGGACATGCAACACCTTCACAGTGGGGGTATGTTGAGTCCCGAATTTGCATCTTTTCCATACACTTTTCCATACCTTTTTTCACTCACCTAAACCTCCCAAATTGTCAATATCATGTGCAAAAGGGTATCTAACATGGTTTTTAATTATGTTTTTGTGTTTTCTATTTGATCTAGATTTTGTTCATAAAGCTGCGGAAACTTGCCACTTTCATGTTCTTCTATTTCCCCTAAACGACTATTTTGTGGAAATCTATGTTACAGGTGTCCACGAAGGAAACGAGCCACATGGGCAGGCTAGGAATGACAAGGACATGGTTCGTGTCCTATTGGTTCAAGTAAATTCGTCAAAGAAAGCCGCAGTCAAAGCCATCCACGTGGAAGTCAAATATGGAGTTCTATGTCGGATGGACTCTGTTTCGTGGCATATAAACATCCATACGGCCGTTTCCAAGCTTGCAGAGGTTAATTGACATCTGTGCAAAGTTCTGGAGTTGAATTCAAGCGCCCACCTTCCATAGATCCGTTTTCCAACATGGCCATACTCCTATATCCGTGGCCTTAGTGGTCTACGTGCTGGCTGCTATCATAAACTTCAGGAGACAGTTACAGTTTATTGTTTTATATAGAGCGTTTGCATACGCACGTAGAGTTAGTTGATCATAGTTGTTGAGTTGTCAGTTGATAGTTGATGTGCGTACTCTGTTATGTTAGCTTTGTAGTGATTACGCTGCCTTGAGCTGTAATACTACCAGTCTGTAATGAACTGCTTTTTAATGTGAAAAGACTCTGTTTTCAACTTAATTCGTGTTTGAGGATCGTACCAAAGCTGTGTAGAGGGCCCCTGCTCAGTCGAGGTTCTATGTATTAATGTATATATATTTCATTTCATTTCTTTAAAAAGTCATTGTATCATAATCCATTACATGTTCATATTTCATAGTTGTTTCATTTCTGTTCATACATTTCTATAATTTCCATTGCATTCATGTCTTTCATGTTTTTATGATTGTTAAATCACTGATCAGTTTTCTTGTGTAGGTTTTAGGTAGACAGCCTGGGCATTTTCATAGTATTTTGGCTAATGATATGAGACTAACATTATTCTGCTGCTAGTTTCCTTTTCATAGCATTTGTTTAACTTCAGTCTTGCTTTGTACATTTCAGTTTTGTTTATCTGATTCAGTAGTTAAATTTAAATATATTAAGCTGCTCATAGTGTCTTCAGTTGCCTCCGAAAGCCACAGCTGGACTGATGGTGAGGGACTGCATGATGAAATGTGTAGTTTAGTATTAGTTTCTTTTCTGCAAAATTAGATATATTAAGCTGCTCATAGCGTCTTCAGTTACCTCCGAAAGCCACAACTGGACTGATGGTGAGGGGCTGCATTATGAAATGTGTAGTTTAGTATTAGTTTCTTTTCTGCAAACTTAGATATATTAAATCATGTATGACATCTTCAGTTGCCTCCGAAAGCCACAGCTGGACTGATGGCGAGGGATTGAATCATGTGTATATGGTTTAGTATTAGTTTACTTTCTGCAAATTAAATAATCAGTTACACAAGTTGTTTATGATTACTTCCGCAAGTCATAGCTGGTCTAATGATGAAGGGTCGGAAAATGAATTGATGTAATCTGATTTAGATTTATTTCATTGCAATTTTGAATTTCCATAAGCGTAGTTTCTTTTGTGTTCAGTTGGCAGCAAGAATAGTTTAGTTTTCATGTTCACTAGTTTCCTGTTTTGATTCATTAGATTAGCATCACCTTTTCATTTCAGCAGTACACTTTTACTTTCTTTTAAGTTTTGTCATTGTAATTTCAATTTGCTTTTAAATTTCAAGATTGGTAAATCATTATAGGGGATATCACTTCCTTGAACAAATATAACCAAGCTTGTTTTTCACTTTAGAATTTCCATTTCACCTTAGAAAGACCAAAAACGACAAAAAGTTAGGAAAGAGGTTATCTTGCACATATAGTGCGCCGCACTTCATCAGCTTACGATTCCCGGATTGACAATTAAATGCAGCAATTTAGGACACACTAAATTGACCAAACACTAACCCGTCCATGATATATAAAACTAAAACAATAACAACACTCAAATTTAAAAAAGCAATTGTTCAAAAATTGATGCACATGACAAATTTTCAGAAACATTGAAAATCTAAAATCTATCTAATACATAGTCTCAAATCTGGTGTTCTAAAGCAAATGATTTATACGAGGTTTAGAAGAAGAAGAAAAAATATAGTCAGAACTGATAAAATTAAATTCAAATAACTTGAACTCTTAAACTCATAAACTTTTCTATAAATCCAAACATTTTTGTTAAGGGGTATAATTGTTTACCATTTAAACTGATTGTAATATGACAAAAAACTTTCAAAACACTAGCCTAACTTTTCATTTCACCGTTATATGAAACAACTTGCATATAACATAATCCATAAAAATTGTGAAATCCATAATTTACATATCACACTTTAAAAAGAAAAATGGCATACATTAAATCAAAACAAATTAATTGAAGTCACATCTAGATTCTAAGATCACCATCTTTTACCTCATAGAAGACTATGAAACAACAGAGGAAGACATTTCACTCGCTTCCTCTTTTTTTTTTTTCATCCAAATCCTTTTTAATCACATAGTCACACAATTGTAAAAATAGATTTCATTACAATACCATGGGTATTGATGGGTTTTGGCAGTGCATTATATTAGATATCAATGACCATTTCCATGAGAGGTAGCCGTAACTGACTAATTTCTCATGATTTTTGAATAGTCCATTTAACACTTATTGCATCGGGTGGTGCTCATAGGGGTGAAGAAGTGGGATTGAAACTAGTGAAATGAATCACATAGCATCAATAATCACTTTTGGGGCTTTCACCCAGTAACCAAGACTTCCCGGGTGGTCACCCATCCCATAACTCCTCTGGCTCAAGCGCACTTAATTGTGGAGTTTTCCCCACAATCAAGCCCACTTAGCTTGCTACTCCATTTGGAAAACCTTAGCAAGTATTGTGCCTCATGAACCATTCAGGTAGATCTCCCTTTACTCTCTTGAATTTAAGTATTGAGGGGTTTTCACAGTGCATTATATTAGATATCATTTTTTTGGGATTCAACTACGTTAAGAAGGTCATTCAACTGTGACCATTTCCATGAGAGGTAGTCGTAATTAACTAATTTCTCATGATTTTTGAATAGTCCACTTAGCACTCATTGCATCGGGTGGACTATTAAAAAATCATGAGAAATTAGTCAATTACGACTACCTCTCATGGAAATGGTCATAGTTGAATGACCCTCTTAATGCAGTTGAATCCCAAAAAATTGATATCTAATACCATGGGTGTTGAGAATAACTTTTATTTGTTTTCACACCTAATAGATGGTTGCTAAATCCAAGGTAGATTCAATTTGAACATTCCTTTTTATTGTAAAGGAAAAATGATATATGATTTAAAAAAAAATACATAAAAATAATGACAAGTACAACATTTATAGAAATTTTCTTCACCCTTCAAATAAAAAAATATAATATAATTTTTATTTCAATATTAACAAGTAATTTTTAATGTTAATTTTCATTTTCATGGAAAATAATTTTCTACGCTTCTATGAAAAACTAAAAGGTTCTTGGCGGGTAATGATGACTTCAATTTTGGTCCCTATTCGGCACCCATAAGCTCATGTTTGACTCTATCGATATTACTTTTATTCTAAACTCTCGTCAAGTGTTAGTTGGCGCCTCAACTTTTGACACAGTTCTAAATAGTCTAGTTTCTCCTTCCTCTCTAACGGAAGACAAAATATAGTGCTCAGTGAAATCCTATAGGCTTATTTTATTGTATAAGGCCCCTCATGAGGCCTCTGATGCCATAGATTCACTTCTCCTCTTAATTATATCCTAATCACGAGGGAACCTACATATATTTGTGGAGCGATTTCTATCTTAGCACAAATGACATGCATCGTCAACAAGCCCATGTTTTTCGGGGGGTTCCTTATTCTCAGGATTATTGGAAATATGGGCATACCTCAGTGCAAGTAAAGCTATAAAATTTAGTTGCATGGTTTTGAGAGCTCACTCTCCAACCAATATAAGTAGAGATTGCTCAAGTATAACGAGAGATAACTAATTAGAGACATACACTCTCAGATATGGAATTTCTTGTAGATGTCGAACACACATAGGGTCGATACAATCAATAAATGTACATGGTGGAAATCTACTGACACATTAAGTTTCTACTTGGTAAAGTACTTTTGGATACAAGTGAAAGTGAAGAGGACATTATCCTCTCCTTGGATTACATGCAACGACAAATGATAACATTGGATCGTTTGTTGGGGGACAATGAGAAACATATGGGAATTCCTCTTGATTTTGGCTACCCTCTATGCCACAACAAAAAGCATATAACTATGGAAGCCACAGGCTCATATAATTCCTCTTATTTGGTCTCTTGATATTATTTTTCAGTTTTGTCTCAATTATATTCTCAGTCTCTTCACGGCCTTGAAGACTTGGCATTTGGAATATGTATTTTGGGTCTTATCTTTTTCAACAATATTTTGTCTTATGCTTTCTTGAAAGGTTGAAATTTTGAATATGGTAAGGTTTTCCTAGTGAATAACCATTCCAAACTTCACATAATAAATATGTAATATCTGATTTGAAGGAAATGCAAACTATTTACTTCAAAAAATAAAAATAAAAACCAAAAAAATTCTTATTTGGGGAAAAATTCTTATTAAGAAAAAATAATTAAACCCCCCAAAAAAATATTTTAAGACTAGGGAGTGGAATAAAATACATTCTACCTAAAATAGTTTTTGTTGGTTATAATTTTTAGATTTTCGATTCTTTTTTTCTTTTTTTTTTTTTTTTTGTATCCGAGAGGAACCTAGCAACCCGCTTTACATGTAGCTACTAGTAAACCTCTCAAGGTCTACGAGCTGTCCTCCTCAGCCCTCCTGACACGTAGCCACTATTAAACCTCTAGGGGTATATGATCTATCCTCCTCTCCGTAAATCAATTTCCAACTGGGGGGATTTGAAACTTGGATCTCTTAGTTTCTTGAGGACTCACATTACTTCAATCACCAATTGAGATGCTCCCTTGGGACTTTAGTTTTTCTGTTTTATTTATTTTTTAATTTTTATAAATGGTTTTTTTTTGGTTATATATATATATATATATATATATTGTATTTTGTATCAGAGAGGAACCTAGCAACCCTCTTGACATGTAGCTACTAGTAAACCTCTCGGGGTCTACGACCTGTCCTCCTCAGCCCTCCTGACACGTAGTCACTATTAAACCTCTAAGGGTATATGATCTATCCTCCTCTACGCTAAATGCGAATTCTAGGCAGGATTTGAAACTTGGATCTCTTAGTTTCTTGAGGACTCACATTACTTCAATCACCAATAGAGATGCCCCCTTGGGAATTTAGTTATATATATATATATTTTATAAATGGTTTTTTTTTTGTTATATATATATATATATATATCTTTTAAATGATTGTGAGGTTACCAGGCTAACCCACAATTACACTCACTTAAGAGTGATTTAATTAGAATCCAAGCCATTACAACAATATTCATCAAAGCTCATCATATAATTAATGAGGATTGATGGGTTTTTAAAATGTCTTAATTTTTCCCTTAATCGCCTCTGTTTTACTCAATTTTGGCCTAAACCTATGTTGCTTATCCTTCATTTTTATGTGGTTTTTGAAGTGAAGTATTGTAAATACAATATTTTACAAAACTAAGTAGGTATATTTATGTTTAGTGTCATAATTATTTTATTCGTGTGTTTTTCTAAACTTTTGTGATCAATATAAACCACTAACCCTACTATATGCAGTGTCCTTACCGAGGTGGCTGCCTGTACCATGGTTTGCAATCAAATTTTCAGAGTATGAGTTGATAGTCAGGCTGTTTGATGAGATTTGGTAAGACCACTTGTTTCCTTCCATCGATGGTAGCAATCCGAGGAATCAGGGATGAAGACTCCAATGGTCGACTTCTACAAACATATCCAATTTCTATTGTCTAAGTCTAAGTCATTTGGTTTCATGTTGAACTAAAACTAGATCTTAGATCCAACTGTTTCTAATAAGAGTTGTCTTATAATGCCTCTTTGATATTCAGAAGTATGTATACATTTTATAACGCGGCCCTTGGCCAAAATCGTGAGAATAGGGAGACGCTATTATAAGTTCTCGCTCCTTAACTGGATAAAATTGTGATGTAAAGACTGTTGAATTAATACAACCTCTATGCCAAGATTTTATCTATATCTATGAGTTGTATTGTTATGCATGCTTAATTTCTTGCCTCTGTAAATTATCTCTTTAATCCAAGTGTGAGAGCTAGTCTAGTAAGTGCCCACCAACCCAACTCCATAACTCGTTGTATATCATATGTAGAGTAAATGTGTGTGTGCATTGTGGTTAAAGCATTGACGTAGATTCAATTTTAAACACAGTGCTGATTTTTCTATTGATCCTTTGGTATTGCACTATTCTCATGCTAAATATTGCTATTTCATGCTTGCAATAGTTTTGTGAATATATGAGTTGGATTTGAATCTTTATTTTGTCAATGAAACACACATTTTGTTAATGAAACCCACACTTGTTCTCTTTTAAATGATTGCAGGGGTTCTGGATCTATCATATTTTTGTTTAAGGATTTCGATCTTGCGTTGAAACTGTTAGATATAGTTTTATCTTGATTAGTTATTAATTGATCTGGATGGTTGTTCTCGCACATTTGTTTTTCTATCAATGTTCATGACTTGAGTCTCCTTCGGGGTTGATTATCGAACATTTCAAAGGCTGTGGTTTTGGATAAAGATTGATTATTTTTACATGTGATAGATCTATTATTGTCGGTCGAAATAACCCGTTAGCTATAACTTGGTTCGCCTTGGGATGAAGTCAATTGGTTGAGACAGGCTTAACCCTTTCGTGTGAACCATTGTGGATGAAAAATTTCTCTAAGCCTTAGTGATTGGTTTATATTATCGATCCCTGTTCCACACTCTATTTTTAATCCCTTATAATTTATTTCATGTGCTTTATTGTGACCTAGCTTGACATGGTCCAGAGTGATTACGATCCATATAATGAATCGAAACATCGATTGTTCCCTTGCCTAAGTAAGTAAAGGTGATTTCATTCGAGATCAATTATGATAATTCTTGATTCTATCAATCTGGTTTAAGTTTAGGACTAGGGTTGTTTATTTTAGTACAAGCATTATGCAGGGTACGAACATCATACTGAGTACTGGAATTCAAGCATAGCAAAGTATTGTTTCCAATTAATTTTTTTATAAGATGACATTGTGGTTTTCATTTAATGTTGTATGTTCACTACAAGAAAAAGACCTTCTAGCGAATGTTTTTAAGGAACCCCTTATAAAAATACCCCAGGCATACGTTTGTAGTGGAGGTTACTAGAGGAGGTTAGTAGGTGGAGGTTTTTGCGGATGTTTTTTGTCCGATGCGCTTATCATCCTAGACCGCACCAGTGCGTTCAACCAGGAAAAGCACTGGTGCGCAAAAAACATTGGCACACTGGATACCGTGCGCTCCGTACAAACCACCCTGGTGCGTCTTATTACTGTAGCGCACCGGTGATTTACAAATAATCCACACCGATGCATCCTAAAACCCTGCGCCAAAACTGAAACCACCCGATGCGGTCTTACGAAACCGCACCGGTGCGCCTATAAAACCCCGCACACCGAAATAGGGTAAATAAAAAAAAAATACGACCAAAAAACCACATTTTCCACTTTTCAGTGCTCCAGATCTCTCAAGCACCGGTGCAAGTTATCCTTGTCTGAGCTGCCCTGACATCAGTAAGTCCAATTGCACCCATTGCATGCACTGCTACTCTGCATTGTCCACCAATATGCATTTTGAATTTTGCAAAACGGTGGGAAAATTTATTTTGAAAATTCTACAGCCAATATGCCTCCTCAATGGCCAAATGTACATGTATTTTTATTGTTTTTCCATAATTAAGCCTTTTGGTGGATTATAATTGTAAATTAACTTAAAATTAACCGTTAAAAAAGAAAAAAGAAAATTTCCCGCGCGGTGCGCTCGAGCCATTCGGCTCGCACCGTTACATGGTGCTGCCTGTAAATTTACAGGCCACACCAAAAATGGTGCTTATGGTGTCCGCACTTGTTACCAGGTGGTACCGAAAGGCACACCGTGATATTGTAAAATTTAAAAAATATGCGATGCGGTCGGTTACCCAGCCGCACCGTTGACCCTATGGAATAACGACAATGCAGTGCGTTGACTTAAATCTCTGCCTTGGGGCGGGTATTTTTGTTAGTGCACCGCATTCTGGAATTTTGACATGGTCAATGGTGCGGCCTAGTAAAAGACTAGACCATTGACTATGTAATGATGTCAAGATGTCGGTGCATTGACCAAACCATACGCCCCGAGGCATATAGTTTGGTAAACGCACCGGACTCTTGGCACTGTTTATAAGTCAACGGTGCGGTCTATTATACCACCACACCATTGAATTATGGACAGTGCCAGGAGGCCGGTGTAATACAAATTTTCATGTGCACTGCCTCCGGTGCGCTAGAAATTTGCTGGGGCACCGTCTCCAGTGCGCGACAAAAAAAGACGCACCGTTACCAGTGCATGCCTGTTTTTTGTGGCGCACCGACTGTTTTTTTTTTTTTTCCAAAAAAAATTATATATGGATATTCCTAAATACATGTCTCATTTAATAATTTTTTTTTATTTAATCTGTCAATAATTCAGATGTGTGAAAGGAGAGAACAGATGGAACATCAACAACAACAGGCAGACTAGTAAAACATGGTTCGCGAGTGGGAGGCACGAGAGAGGGAGATAGATGTGTTCTCTCGCCCTATTACAACAGCTACCCAGGGGCTACTAAGGAAGGTAGACCTCCTCAAGTTCTATGAGGAGGCTACTTCCCTAAAGGGCCATGGTGTGTTTTTACGACATCTTATCCGCAGGTGGAATGCCCACTGACACGCTTTCTGGGATAGTCCTAACTAGTGGTACGCGCCCACTAAGGAGGAAATCTATTTCGTTACTGGGCTATCGAGGAGAGGGGTGGATTTTCCCTCGTTCCCAGATGTTCTAGTTGGCTATGCAACAAGGCGTTAGTTGGGGTACTCCCAGAGATACATTAGTGTGGATATACTGTCACCTTTAGATTTTCAGGTCTCCCGAGGGCAGTTATGTATTGTTGCATTTGGTAGTGAGGCAATGAAGTGCCTCTCACTTCTGATTTCAACCATTTCACACAACACCAGCGATGGGAAATGCATTAGTTTCCCGCTTCTATATTATGTTGATCCTTTAGTATTGGAGTATGACTTGTCACGTGGTCTGCCATTTTTTTGTGGCAGTTCTGTACAACCTTATATAGATGTCGTGCTCAGGCACAAGGGAGGGTCAACTTCCCTTTTGCTTCAGAGCTATTTTGTTTATTTTTTGAGAGGTTTCCAAAGATGAGGCCTAATTTTGTTCAACAGTCTTGTAGGCCAATGTTGCATGCAAGATGCACAAGTGGGGACAGATGATTCCCAAGAGGGACGAGACTGAGTTTTCCATGAGGATATAGCATGATGCACTGGATGTGCTAGCTAATGTTGATGATAATCCCTTCATTATGGTCCCCTGTCCTTATGTTGTTTTGGATTGGCGAGGGTGTGCCAGTATCCTCTTCACTGAAGATGAGCCACCAGATGATAGAGGTAATATTGCTGTTTTATTTAAATTTGTTCTAACATGTTATTTAACTTGTTTTTATAAAATTGTGTAATGAAATTGTTTAATTATTGTTGTGTACTTGTATATATTTTGCAGACATTAGGTATTTTGATGGCGAGGACATGCCAGTGCCACCAAATGATCTAGGTGTGGATCCTGATGACGATCAGGATATGCCAGATGCTAAGGATCATGAGGCTGGTGCAAAGAGACCTACTCTTGCTGGTGCATCGGTACCGCCTTTTGCTAGGAGCGGTAGGCTTGATAGCAGATTCAGGATGGAGTTGGGCGACCAACTCACTGCATTGATTATTGAGGCAGGAGTCAGGCCCGCTACTATGAGAGACATACATGCCGATGGTAGGCTGTTACATATGTGGAGAGGCATGCCACGTGACATGTACAACCTAATGCGGCATGTCGTAGGAGCTACGACCTTAGTTATGCGGCTGAGGAGGATCGTTGCACATTATAGGCATGGTCGAGACTCAACACGTGATCGAAAATCCGCGAGAAGTGACGCATCATCTAATGATCATTCACCTCGTGGTGCGTAGATGAGAAACCTCCACTAGCATTGAACAACAGTCATCGTGGAGAGTAGGATGGACCATCAACCACGTCCAGTTAGTAGCCTACAGCATCTAGCAGTACTCATGATCATGAGCAGCCTTGACCATTGACCATGTCGAGTCATCATGATGAGAAGCCGACAATTGATCCTGATCAACATGAAGCACCAGTGCTAGATCAGTAGACACGTGATGATCAACATGTATCTGAGCTTGTCGAGGCTGCACCATTGACTGAGCAGGCCTTGACTAGTACTACTATTGAGGATGTACCACCATCTAATCCATGACATTTATATTACAGTTGTATATTTTTGACATTATATATATATATATATATATATATATATATATATATATATATATATATATATATATATATATATATATATATATGGTCCATGTATTTTATGTTCATGTTGCAGTTGTACTTAAATTACATGTTGTTGATCATCATGATGTGTATATTGTTAGGTCATGTTAGATATGTTCATTTAATGTGTAGCTTGCAAATAGATGTGTATGTGATAGCAGTTATTTCACATGAGATGTATATTTTATGTTTATGTTGTGATGATGTTATATAATGCTAATTGTGTTTTGTTAAATGATCATTATCACGATGATGTTAGCGAATTTGAATGTGTTTTTTAGTAAAATATGATGATTGTACGATGGTTATCATGACTCGTGATGTTTATTAATTAATTTAATATTAAATGATCATGATATTGTAAAATTGTAATATTTGTAATTCTAATTGTATGTAAAATTCTAAAATTGTAATTGTATTTGTATTAATTGTAATTGTATGTAAAATATTTGTAAAATTTTAATTGTAATTGTAATATTTAATTTATTGTGAAATGATTGTAATTGTAATTTTAATTGCAATTGTATATATGTAAAATTGTAATTGTATAAAATTCTAAAATTGTAATTGTAATGGTATATATGTAAATTTCTAAATTTGTAATTGTAATTGTAAATTTTAAATTTGTAAAATTGTAATCGTATATATGATAAATTCTAAAATTGTAATTGTACGTGAAATTGTAAAATTGTAATTGTAATTGTAATTGTATGTAAAATATTTGTAAAATTTTAATGGTATTACTGTGAATTGATTGTAATTGTAATTGTAATTGTATGTAAAATTCTAAAATTGTAATTGTATGTGAAATCGTAAAATTGTAATTGTAATTGTAATTGTAAGTGTAATTTTAATTGTAATTGTATGTAAAATATTTGTAAAATTTTAATTGTATTAATGTGAAATTATTTTATTAGAATTTTTAAATTTGTAAATATGTAAAATTTTAAATAATTGTAAAATAATAAATCTAGAATAATATGAATTATTGTAACATAATAAAGTTTAGAAAATAATGCAAATAAATTCATGAATTATCATTAAATTCATGAATAAAGTTTAGAATTATCATTATTTTATTATGATCTTACATACAAAAAAGAGAACTTTATACAGTATGCATTGTTTTTGAGATCAACATAATTGCAAATTATCAAGTGAAATATTGATTTTAACATTAACACAATGCAAATTACCAATTAATTCAAAATACATATTATAATGTTTCGAGAAACCCATCTTAAAAAGTATAAATATTGATGAAATAACACATGTACCATATCACTCTCGGTTCTCATGATTACGCTCATTATCTTCCAGCTCGTGTGGCATGATAACACTATTGTTCTCAAAAATATGTTTTGATCTAGGGTCATGTATCAATACGAACCACCAATCCCTATCCAACACATCTAGGTAAAAAAACACATGGTTTTAGTGTTTGGGGAAAACATAGGGCTCCTTAGCTTCATCCCACACCTTTCTAGAGTTGATACATATCAGCCTACTATCGTGATCTTCCTTTACATTATTTCGATCAAAGGTGTCCCACCACTTGCCCCTAAAAATAACACATTGGAAAGAAGATAAATCCACTTCAATAATCTCTTGTATCTTTCTAACGTAACCTAACGTCCCTCATACTAGGTTTTGATCACAGTGGCTAGATCGACTAGATTGATCGAACTCGACTTCCACTCCACAGTCTTGTGTGATGTTTTCAGCATCAAAAATTTTTGTGCAAAAATGGTGTCAATATACCCACATAGATGGAAAAAAAATGCACCTATTATAAAAAAGTTAAAAAAATCATAGTATCACGTGTCTTATAATAACCCAACAGTTAAAATATGAAATATAGATGTCTTATAAGTTTCAAATTTACATATAAATTAAATATATTATTACCGAGTTGCTGCACCCAATCCCTACGTTTAGCGCATCCTCTTCAGCACGTGGGTAATGACCGGTTGCACCGTATTTCTCTCTGACTTGGTCAGCAACCCGACAGTTAGGGCATATTTTTGGCATATTTTCTTTTAAATGATCAGGATAAGGCACACTTCTACCATTCAACCATCTGAATTCTTTCCTATCACTATCCCATTTCATCCTCTTTTGTTCGTAGAATGCGACTCGTGGCTGTGTCACTTCAGAATTGTAAAGAACGAATTTATTGATTGTGTTACACCAATTTTTGGTCATCTAACTTGTTATTATTAGATGGACCAAAGTACACCATGTAAGACCAATTTTACCCTAACTAAAATTGCTTTCACTATGAAAAATAACTTAGTAAACCACCTTTATTAAGTTGTTTATGGTCTAAACAGGAAACCCCATGAGGAAATATTAAATAAATCTACATTTGTTTGATTTTCCTCAAGGAATAATTAGTTAAACAACAATTTAATTAATATTCCTAGTCATATTTAACCCAAAACAGGAAAATTAATTAGATAAATCATTATTTATCTTATTATTTTCTAGGAATAATTATTTAAACCTTATTTAAATAATATTTCTTGTTAAATTTGACTAAATCATTTATAAATAATTGAATAAATCACTATTTATTTAATTATTACTCAACCACATCCTTAAAATAATAAATAAATCATTTTTTTATTTATTATTTACAAATAAAGGGATTTGACCAAATTCAAATTCTTTTTCCCTCCAACAAATATAATAAAATATTCCATAAAAGTTGGATCTAGATTTGGTTAATAATATTTTAATTATGCACCAATATCTACACTAACTCAATATTTTGTTATAAATGGAAGGGTTTTTCCATTCATTCACTACCTTTTGTTGCCTAAAGATCACTCTGGATCTATACTTTTGGTCTGACTTTGATCTTCCATCATTGTCATATTTTGCTACTATTTTTCTTGTGAGCTCCCATTGAGTTCCATTTTTGTTTGGGTTTTATACACCATCAAGAGAGAGAGATCTTAGATTTGAAGCGTTGAGGACATACAAGAACCCATCTCACTGAGGGGGACTGGTAACATCTTTCTATGTTCCCTTCTCAGGTGTCATAAATACAAAAATTATTTAAAAATATTCTTGTCTTGTTCATTGGATTCATGGTGCTACTCTTATTACTTGTTGCTTAATATCTTTAACTGCATAGATATGGATTTTGTAGCATTTGTATTGGTCAACTAACTGCAGATCTAAAGAAATTGGCAGCCAACTTTGATGTTAGGGCTGTTTGTTATGCACAAATAAAGTGAGATTTTTTTGTACGCTTACGATTATAATTCACACTAACAACTGGCGACTCCACTGTGGATCCTTCAGATGATCATTTGATCATCTTTGATGTTGAACGGTCAGAACATCACCCCCTTCCTGCCTCCGTCGCCTTCCAAATCCTTGTCAAGATTTGGACCATTGACATTCGGATCCCGTTGTATCATTGATGAGGGGGCATCCACCTGTGTGATGTCCGCTTTAGTTTGGAAGCAACTCAGATCTCCAGAGTTGGCCCCTTCCATTATCACCCTCCGAGTGTGGGATGTGCACTCTTCCCAGCCCATTGGCCTGTTCTGTAATTGTCCTATTACTCTTGCGGGCAAGACTGTTTGTCTTGATGTAGAAGTCATTGATGCCCCCTCAGATTACAACATTCTATTGGGTCGTAGCTACACTTATGCGATGTTTGTTGTCCCATCTACGGTTCACCGTAAGATGTACTTTTCTCACAACAGCAAGATTGCCACCATCGACCAGTTGACATATTACGAACCAAAGTCTTAGACTTCCCCTAAGTCCATCATCTCTTCAGTGGCCAATAAACAAACAGTTGAACCTTTGACCAATGTTTCACCCGAAGTCTACAAAGACTCCTCTTTTCTTGGTTCATTCCCTGATATTTATTCTCTTGTCTCTAATCCTAGCTCGTCGAATGTTTTCATGATGCAATCGTCTTGGGCTGCCCGCTTCGACTAGTCAGTAGCCCTGTCCTCCGTAACTTGCTCCTAGCACCTCGACTCAGCCGTTAGGACCCCCTCCTCCAGACCCCTCATCTACAGCTAGTACCCATGAGTTTCTTTACCCTCCTGGAATAGTTCCTCTTGGCCTTAACCATCTCAGAGTTGTCCCGCCTGACAATTACCCCTCCGATCAGATACTGTTCCTAGCTCCCCTTCCTGGAGTGTTTTCGGTACCTGTTATGGCTACATTATCCCTTCCTAACCTGACCCTGGGGATCCCCGTCTGGTACATCGATCCCCCAGCCACTATCCCGCCTGGTCAGCCAAAGCCTTATCTTTCTTTGACCTCGGTTCAACCGGTCCCCATGACCCCTCCCACAGCTATTGTGCCTCAGGCACCTCAACAGGAACCTACTCCTGTTGCAAAAGATTTGGGTGAAGGGGGAAAATCTCGCAAGAAGGCACCTAAATACAAGGCTGCCTTGAAAAATTCTGCTCCTCCTCAGCCTCCAAAGCGTACCCCCCCGTGTGCTTTGTGTGATGTTTTCAGTCATGCCACCCATCATTGTACCAAATTTCCTCGTATCAAGCCCATGGTAAGTGTTGCGTTCCCTAAGTCTACTGTCCCTGAAGCCTTTGATTCTTCCTCGACTACAACCAAGAACCCTAATACTATTCACACCAACCAACTTGTGCCTTGTACGATATCCATGGCCATTATACCCACTGTTGTCCCTGCCTCACGCATTACCGCGCCTCTTTGGAGGTAGTTCAGGAGTACGAGATTGAACATAACCAGTCCACCTCTCTCGTCCTTGCGCAGTATGCTTCAGGCCAACTTGAGTATTTACCCGCTCCCATTAACATTCCCCCTCCTGATGTCTATATGACGGAGCCTGCGGCCACCATCCTATACATATCATCATTCATGAGATCCAATGTGGAAGCTCCCTCTGAGACTTCCCCTTCTATTTCGCTTGACTTCCCTTCAACAATAACCCTGGGCTCAACATCAGTGGATCCCTTATCTACTTGTCATTCCATCACCCCCCGTGACGATGCGCATGTGAACCTGTCTTCTCATGATGATGGGTCAACTAGCTTCGCCGCGTCATGTGGTCTCCCTTCCTCCAGTCACCTCATCTTTTACTGTGATGATGACATCATGGAAGTCGTTTCCACCCCTGACTTCATCTTCCCCACCCATAAGTGGGATGGCACCATCCGTGTCTATGGTGAATTTTTCACCCTGGTCACAAGCTGCCCCCAAGGCAGCTCCCACACACCCCCCTCCGTTGGTGTGCGGGTGGTAGACATCTTACCCAACACACTCCCTCTTGCAGTGTTTGTTTGATTTCTACCTTGCGTTCAGGTTTCCTGCATTGTTCATCATCCTCCCATTTGTTGTCTTGTGGCACCTTTCAGATGGAACCCCCCCGTCCACACCTTATATCAGTTATGTCGATGGTACAAATCTCTACTCCCAGAATCTAGCCTTGGCAGGTTGGGCCATTTTTACCCCCTTACATTCTCTTGTTCTCTCTAATGGTATATGCATTGGTACTGCCACCAATAACCAATCCGAATATGATGCAGTGCGAGGTTTATTAGCCGATGCCCTTTCCCATTTCATCCTTCACCTTCATGTTCGTTTAGATTCCCTGCTTCTTGTCATGCAATTGAATGGTGTCTATCTTGTGCATAATCCTATCCTTTTTAGAAGATATTTACGAGTGAAGCTTTTGATGAGTGAATTTGAAATCATTACATTCATTCATGTACCTAGAGCACAAAATCACTATGTAGATAGCACTGCAAAAAATATTCCATATTGGCACTTATCACATGCATTTAACACAAGGCAATAACATAAATCATAAAAGTGATGCATATCCATTATATGTGTCATACAAAATTTTTTAGAGTCCATCTATTTTGATACATATGACATGCCCATAGAATGTTACAAAATACTCAAAACTGGGGGCACCGCATGCCCCTCCACCTAATCACTATTTGGAGGATTCCGAGCCAATGGCTTTGCTCCTGCAGCTCGTAGCTCGTGCATCCCCTGTCTGGCCATCACCATGCGCTGCATGGCCCCTCGCCACTCCGAGGGTAGACCAATACATGGCTCTATGTACTAGTCATACAAGTCTTTCCAGCCGCGCTCTGAAATGCCAGTCGGAAGCCTCTCACATATACGATGAATGTCCTCTAGGAGGGCCACTACATCCTTATTTTGCGGTGCTCTCGATCCACTAGGTCCTGCAGCTCCTGATACTGCAAGCCATCCCATGTACCTGGCCAGTTTTACTGGTGCTATATCTTTATACCAAAAGTGAATGAATCAGTACCATATACAATATTATAAAACTTTAAAATGCACATAAAATATTAGCAACTTGTCACTTACTATCGGGCCCCCATACTCGACCAGGCGGTAGTGGCAAGTCTGGATCCCCACGATAACTCATCCCACTATAGGGATAGTCATCTATGTACAGTGGCATCTGATCCCAGTGAGAAAAAAACTCGGGTCGAAACACCTGTCTGACTGCCCCACATCCTCCTCTGCACAGTAGCCACCCGCAGTGGCGCATCCTAGGCTCTCTTAGGCCCCCATCTTGGATCTATATGCAAGGTCGAAGTGTCGGGATCTTCTCAAAGAAGAGTGAGCACAACACTATGCCATATGCACAGTTATGGTTCAATTTCCGCTTGCATAAGCTGTCGTTTAAACAACGACAACATCATTTGGGCCCACCCATAGTAGGTCCCACTCAACACATTCTCAACAAGCATCATCTGACCCCCAGTGATGTGGTGGAGTGCTTGGTTTCCCGGGATCCGCAACACTGTTGTGGCAACAACACGGGTCTCTAACCTCTCTATATCCTCGATCGGTATCCATGTCCCCTTGACCTAGAAACCTGGTCGGCAATGGCGCTCTACAAACTCCATGATGTTTGTCCCTCGCAGTAACACTGGCTGCATATTCCCCACCATCCCCGGTGGTGGGAGACCAGTTAGGAAATATATATCCTGGACTGTCAACTTGTTCCGGTGCCCCTGCACTATAAAGACCTCATGGTCCAGATCCTAATAACTGATAATCCGGGCCAATAAGGGCTCTCCAGCTCTCATAAAAGGGTTCTCCACAAACTTCAAGACCCAAAACCTGGCCAATGCAGTACAGACACCCTAATCCTCTCGGATCTCTAACCGTAAAGTGTCTAGGTCTCTCTCTCTCTCCAGTTGATCCTCAATTCTGCCATATCTGCACAAAACCATCATTTTTGTCAATGTACAGAAAAGAAATACTGCATTCAACCATAAAAACCTAGCTCTCATCCCAAAAACAACACTGAAATACCCCTCTCTCTTAGGTCACACTTTTAAGGCAAAATCTAGGGACAGGTCATATTTTTCTACCCAAAACATGCTACCGAGGTCATAGATATTGCCCCAAAAAGTGAGACCCATCCATTAAGCAGAGTAGGGGTCTATTCCTGAACTCTGGGCACCTAAAATAAACTTTTAATCCATTGAAATGAAAGAGTAGGGTTAGGTCTCTTACCTGCAACTGACGGATCTCGATTCCAACGGTCGGTTTATCTGCTACGATTGCCGCAATATTTAGGGCCTTCTCTCCTCTCTACATTCACCACAACTACACTTGAAAATGAGTGAATTTGGAGGGAAAATGCCTTATTATAAGAGAAACCCTAGTTTTTTCTTTCGTCTGCTGTGACCAAACCATAGCTCAGTTTGACAAACTGTCTGTACAGTTGGAAAGATCTCACCGAGCTCTAAAATGAGTATCCATTAGTTTTTTGTGATTTTATACTTCACCATGACACATTGTTTCCAAGAAGGGTCACTACGCCACTCCTCAAAATTGAATTTCTTCACTTTCAACACTTGTACTTGCGGCACCACTTAGCCTTCATACTTGTCCATGCTCATGTCGAATTTCGTCATGAGTACTCACCTTGTACTCATGTTTTTATGGTCCCCATTGGGCCTATTTTGTGTGGCAACATCATCGAGTCACCCTTGTTTAGAGCATCCAAGTTGAGTCATCATCGCATTCATGGAGTCTATCCCAAGTCCCTTTGTATCCCGTCATAGTCCTCCATCCTTCATGGCTTTGTCCCTCTCTCGTGTCACACACTTTGGCCTTCAGTCATACTGTCCCCTATCCCCTTTGATGTTGTGTCAATTGCTGCCAGGTCATCCATGCTATTCATTCTCTAACAAGGGAAGTCGTCAGCCCGCTACTCAGTACCCCCATTCCACCATCATCCCTGGTGTCAGTCTATCAATAGCTCTACTATTATCTCTTGTACGTTAGTTGAGGACCCTTTATTGCCTCACCTATGGAGAACCTTCTTCTATCAACACCAGATCATTCATTCCATAAGACAGGTCTAGAGGGCGATGTACGTTGGTTCCAACTTCCACTCTTGGTCGGTGCCTCAGATCAGGAAAAGGGAATCTTTATTGCCCTTTGAATTGATTTTTTCTCAGCTCCAAATCCTTACAACATGATCGAGATCCTTATACTCGATGGTTTAGTGATGCAGTATATTGTACTGGTGATTCCCAGGTATGTGTGAGATGTTTCAGACCTCATGAGGGGGTGGCCCTTCAGGTAGCCCCCCACATGCCCGTATGTCCTCTTTATTACAGCCTTGGATGCAGCTACATAGATTTTATGGTGTCGGCCTCAGCCGCTTGCAACGCCTCTTTAGTTTGCATGTATCATTCATATTTTAAAAGCCCTCTCATGTTTACAGGGCCTCTTTGGTTGTACTTATATCTCATGTACTCAGATATTATTGTATAGGTCCTGGCTGTTATCCCAGGCACAATATGTATGTGGGATCCATTATCATGTTTTATCTGGCCCATGTTTATGCCAACATGTACTATATAGTTCAGTCCCTTGTTTACTAGATGCATTATTCTTTGTACTTTGTCTCGGCGGGCATAGGTATGCCTCCCCCACCTCTTGTAGAATAGGTACTCACTCATAAAAGAGACTTGTCACACCTATAAGTCTCGCCTCCTTAGGGTCTTGTCCTCTAGCGCTTTAGTCTACCTTATGTTTCTCTCTATTTGACTTCCCATTCGGTGTCTGGTGATTGAGTTCTTACAACGTACTTTGGTCATACAATTAGCTCCTAACACTCACACGCTAGGGGGCAATCTGCTACACCAATTTTTTGTCATCTAACCTATTATTAATAGATGGACCAAAGTACACAATGTCAGACCAATTTTACCCTAAGTAAAATTGCTTTCACTATGAAAAATAACTTAGTAATCCTTAATTTATTAAGTTGTTTATGGTCTAAACAGGAAACCCCATGAGGAATAATTGAATAAATCCTTATTTGTTTGATTTTACTCAAGGAATAATTAGTTAAACAATAGTTTAATTAATATTCCTGGTCATATTTAACCCAAAACAGGAAAAATATGAGATAAATCATTATTTATCTTATTATTTTCTAGGAATAATTATTTAAATAATATTCCTTGTTAAATTTGACTAAATCATTTATAAATAATTGAATAAATCACTATTTATTTAATTATTACTAACCACATTCTTAAATAATAAATAAATCATTTATTTATTTATTATTTACAAATAAAGGGATTTGACCAAATTCAAATTCTTTTTCCCTCCAACAAATATATTAAAATATTCCATAAAAGTTGGATCTAGATTTGGTTAATAATATTTTAATTATGCACCAATATTGTAGGTCTTTGGACCATCTAGCTTTCAGAGAAGGTCCACAACATTTACATCCGAAATACCCTTTTGTTACAAGACCTGCGAGATTATTGTATACAATTAATATGCATGGAACGGTAAAGAATATCATGAAGATCATAACAATTACAATGAATTAAATAACTAATATGTGAAAGAATATTGTTACGTATATAAACAAATCAATAAATTAAACATGTAATTTACCAGAGCAAACTCCTAAGCTTGGATAATCATGTGTTGTGTAAGCACATATGCCATACAATGTAAAACTCCTCTTTGCTGCGATGGGTCTTGATACATCGTATACATTTATCCCATCCCATAATTCCTTCAATTCATCTACCAGTGGTTGTAAGTAGACATCCATATTCTTCACTTGTCTTCTACCAGGGACTATGAGAGCCAACGGAAGATGTTCATTCTTCACGGACAACCATGGGGGGATATTGTTATTGATCACTACTATAGGCCAAACAAAATAGTTGATGTTCTGGAGGGAATATGGGTTGACGCCTTCCATGGCTATGCTGAGTCATAGACTTCATACTTCATCCTTGAATTTTTCGGGCCATGTATCCTCTATATGCTTCATGGATATTGAATCAGTTGGGATGCGCATAACTCCCAACTCACTTCTGTGTGAGGCATGCCATCCCTGCAACATAGCTAATTCTTTGCAACGAAAGAGCCTTTGAATCATTGGGATTATAGGCATGTACCTCAATATCTTAAAAGGAGGACCAGTACGTGATTTACCCTTTTTATTTATTTATCATACCTGTCATGCCCACATTTCGGACATATATCTTTGTTTGTATATTCTCCTCTATATAGAATACAATCATTTGGACATGCATGATATGATATGTACTCAACACCCAAGATTTTCAACAATTTCTTCGCCTCTTCGCAGCTACCGGGCAAAACATTATCACTCGGAAGAACCTTATCTTTGAATAACCTGTAGTTGGTGATCATGGAAAAATATATTAATAAATGTACATTAATTCCGATATAATTATTAACGTTCATAAAATTTACCATTTGTAATGTTCATTGTGTAATGATTATATTTCTCAAAATTATATAAGGGAGGAATTTACGGTAACTTACCTCAAAATTTCTGAGAAACATGCATTTGACAAGCCAAACTTTGCTTTCAAGTTGTAAAGTAATATCATTGTCCCCAACTGGGTAGACTTTGACTGACTTCCAGGTCCAAAGAGAGGGGCAGTGGAAGCAAATTTAAGGCTTTCGAGAAAGGTGTCAGCGATATGAGCATCATCCCCTAGCTGATCATCGTTTTGGAATGCATCTAACAAAATTGTCTCCATGGCAGTCGTATCCCTTAAGTAATCATCCATACCAACCTCTATTTGATTGCCTCCATTGCCAGCTTGTGAAGAAATACTATTACTATAGTCATTCCTAATTTGTGAATCTGGACGTAGCAGGAATTGAATTGGTGGTTGATTCAACCATTCTTGGTATCGTTACTCTCTGATTTTTTCTCTTAATTCAATCTTCTCTCGATTTGACTTTGTTGTGGAGTGCAACGGAAGATGATAGTTAGGTCTCTTATCATCACTAGAATCCTAATAATTTAAAAAAAATATATATTTGAACATGATTAGTACAAAATATATGATACCAATTAGTAACCACGTTAACAATATTGCATGATTAATTGGTTTGATGTTGAAATAATTACATTAATCAATATAATAAAAATTTATAATTATTACCATCATTGTCCCAGGATTGTGGCTAGGAGATGCAATATTGTTACAATTGGCAGGGTGAAGCGACTATCCATTTGCATCTACCAAATGCGCCTTGCGGTATGCTGCTCCTGACAAGAGCTTCCGACGTTTTGGAGCTGTTTGAATATTTTGTGCATCTGAACTCGATTCTGAATTTGCATGAACCTGCAAATTTGTATACATTATAAATTTAATAAAGCTATGCACGATTGACATGGATAAAAAACATAAATTCAATTAGATAATGAAAATATAAATAAAATATGAAGTAAATATTACGTCTTGAGATGGATAGGGAGAACTCCGCGATGGACTTTGAGAAATATTATGGAACACACTAGATTTTGAAGAAATGTCCATTCGATATAATTATGATATTTTCTCCCTGCATTTGAGAAAAATCAACAATAAATTTTGGTGCACACACCTAAAACTAATTTCGGTGCCTTAAAAATGGACTTCTTGTTATCAGTGCTGATGTATAGATCACCGCACCGGTGCACTTTCATTACTGTGCATCGGTGTCATTTTATAAACAAACACACCGGTGTGGTGCTATTAAGTGACGTATTGGTGACGAATAACCGCAAATAAAAAAAGCGCAACTCTATTTTGTTTAAATGAAAAAAAGCATTAAATTGAAAAATGGGTAGCAAAATATTTTCGAAAATCTAATTTCATAAAACAATTCTTTAAATACCAAACACTTTTCATTATTTCACTATTTTTGCAAAAAATTTCAGCTAGAGATTTGCAGGAGACATACCTGGAGCAACAGAGCATGAGAGCACTGTGGAGCAGCGAAATACGTTCGAACATAAGTATCCAGACAATCATAATTCCAAACCTTTAGTGATTCAAACCCTGTAGCATAGAATTTCAAACGATATTGTGATTAAAGTTTATTGTTTTTGTTTACTTTTTCTGTAGTTTTTTTTACGCAGTAAGAAAAAAATTTCAATGTCTTTTTCCTTTTCACAAAAAAAAATAAAAAAAAATCATTTTTATCCTAAACCCTACATTATTTTTGTTTTTTCCCTTTCTTCTCCCTATTTCTGTGATTTCAGAATTAGGGTTTTTTATTTTAGATTTATAGGGTTTGTATTGCTATATATAGGCCTAAAACATCCAACCCACGGGACAACTTGCATAGTCGGATCGCAATCCATGTTAGCCCTTGCACGAATTTTTAGAAAACATATTTTTTTTTATTGGTGCGTCCAACGTAACCTAGTGCTCTGGTGCGTTGGATTATCCTAGCGCACCGTAGAAGTACTGTGTGATAAAAAATTTAAAAACATATTTTTTTTAATGAGTGCGCCATATGTAAAATAGGGCACCGGTGCGCTATTTCATTATGGTGCACCGCGCTTGCGCTGTTTTGCAATTTTTTTTTTTAATTGTGTTAATCAGTGCGCCATGTAACATATAACGCACTGCACCGGGTCTCCTGGTTGACAGAGAGCACCGTATGGTCACTAGAAAA